>OVBI01002545.1:0-19095 GCA_900406495.1 Sisymbrium altissimum | reverse complement strand
ATTTAAATATTTTAATCGTTAATTCCGGAAGTGTGGGTTTTGACCCGAACAATGCCTAGACCCCCTTATCTCCCCTATCTTTCATCATTTTTGTTTTGTGTTGTCGTTTGATCTGGTGGGTCCTTTGAGACCCACATTATAACTTTTGGCCGGGATTATTTTCGATGGTTGTTCTCGAACCTTTTAATTTTATGCACTTTCATGATTTGATTTCGTGCATGTTATAAGGTTGGTAATTGCCCGTTCTGGGTAGGAGCATGATAGGTTTTCCAATGTTTATGATAGGAGAGTAGAGTAGTCCGGAGTTTTATATTCTCTCATGGTTTTTTAATGTATTTAGCTTGATAGGAGTTGTGATGTGTTGGCGTTTATATTTTGTTGGAAGGGACTTGTCATGACTTTTTTAGACGAGAATAAGTCTGCGTTTTTTTTATAGTGTTGATGAAGTCGTCCCATTAGATTAATATTTCGGAAACTAAGCTATGCGTTCGTCTGGTTTTAGGGGACGCAAATAGTCTTCAGCTTACCTCTCCGTGTTTTTCAACGTTTGAAACACTTTACAGTCTCGTCTATTGGTATGCTAAATTTTGTTTCCGAAATGTTGAGACCATTGTGCCATGGTCGGCGCCTACCAGATTGGCGAGTTTGCAATGAGGGTTAAGGCAGTGTGAGTCTTTTAACATGCTGGCATGGCCCTCTCAAAGTCAAACCTAAAAACATCGTCCAGGATATACCTCTCGGGTGTTAAGCTAGGATATACCTATCCTTTTCTTATATATCGCGCTGTTTTATCCGTGCATGGATGTGGACGAACCTCTGCCCATTCTGGGCATTGGCTAGGTCCTTAAAGGACAATAAAAGGAAGAGTGCGTGTTGTGGCTAGTAACAAGCAAGTTTGAAAAAGTGTTAGATTTGCGCAAATCATTTTTGGAATTGTTATAGAAGCTTTTGAAGTGTCTTCGGAAAAATGGTGTTTGGATTCGTTTAGAGGTAGAGTCTTCCGGAATGTTTTGGGAAAACTTTGAGTATCAGAGCGTTTTTTGAGTGTAGGAATGGTTTATGTATACATTCCCACTCCCCCAAATTTTTTTTTTTTTTAAGTAGCTGAACTTATTATGAGATAAGCTGCCTATGTACCCCAATGCTAAGAGATCTAGAATGGAGTACTAGTAGTAGTACTTCTTGAGATGCATGGCATTCGAGCTTCAGATAAGTGGAGAGTCATCGTCGTAGGCGAGTCTGTATGCTCCTGGCCTGACGACTTTGGTGATCTTGTAGGGGCATTCGCGACTAGCTTTTCAGCGTTCTTCTCCTGGGTGTTTGGAAAGACCTTTCGTAAAATGAGATCGCCTTCTTTGAACCTCCGATTACGAATTTTCGAGTTGTAATATTTGGCAGCTGGTTGCTGATAACTTTGCATTCGGATTAGCGCCTGGTCACGCCTTTCGTTGATGAGATCGAGTTTATCCAGGAGCATCGCCTGATTAATTTCTTCTCGTTCGGGAAGGAAATTTCGGTGAACTCCGGGAAACTCAACATCTGGGGGGGGGGGGATTATACATTCCATTCCATAGACTAATACGAAGGGAGTTTCCCCAGTTGCTTTTCTAGGCGTGGTCCGGTGTGACCAGAGCACGCCTTCGAGTTCATCAGCCCATCTTTCCTTCTTTTCGTCGAGCCTTTTCTTTAATCCGTCGAGAATTGTTTTGTTGGCTGCTTCTGCTTGGCCATTGCCCTGTGGATACCTCGGAGTTGAGAAACTCAGACGGATCTTCCACTTTTCGCAGAATGATACGAAACGGTTCGAGATGAACTGTGAACTATTGTCGGTTACAATTTCATAAAGAATTCCATGTATACAGATGATGTTTTTCCACACGAAATGTTCGACCTGGGCATCCTTTATGCTAGCATAGGAGTCTGCTTCGATCCATTTGGAAAAGTAATCCGTTATGACGAGCAAGTACTGCTTCTACTTAGATTTGTGCATTGGTCCGCCGATATCCATCGACGGGTATGGTGAGGATACCGACGGAAGTAGTTCGGCCGGTTGGCGGATTGTTGGAACGTGGCATTAACATTTCTCGCATTTCTCGAGAATTTGTTGCAATCTTTGATCATTGTCGGCCAGAAGTATATATGCCTTTTAATCTTGATGGCGAGTGCCCTTCGTCCAGAGTGGTTTCCACACGACCCGCTATGAACATCATGCATGATTTTTCGGGCTTGTTCCCCTTCCACACAGTTCATTAGGGGGCCAGAATGTCTTTACTTGAGGAGTTTTCCGTCTTAGAGGATGAAGTGCTGCTTGTGCTCTTAGTTTTTGTGCTGCCCATTTCTCGGCGGGGAACTTTCCGTCTGTGATGCAGTAGCGAATCTCCTTCATTTCTTTGTCGCAACCGAACTCTCTCCTTTCGGTTTCCGAGTGGGTGCCAATGGCTGGAGCCGGGTCTGATTCGTGTACCTCCATAAAATCTTCAGAACTTTCTTCTCCAAGGTCTTCTTGGATGAGCGTGATTATATGAACTCCACCGGAATAATCCTGCTTTCTCATAGGGCCGAAGTTGATATCAAGGCTGCTAAGCGTCGGCAGGCGCGTTTTTTCCCCGATGGATTCTTATTAGCTTGAATTCTTTGAACTGCTTTGCGAGATTTTGGACAACTTTCAGGTAAGCCTCCATCCTTTCATCTCTGGTTTTGTATTCTCCACTGATTTGATTTGCAACCAGCTTAGAATTGCAGAAAGCATGGATGTTTTCGATCTTGATACTGTGGGCGAGCCTTAGCCCAGCAATCAGGGATTCGTAGGCGGCCTCGTTGTTGGATGCTGGTAAATTAAGTCGGAATGACTACTCTAGGATTTCTCCTATGGGCGAAGTCAGACGGATCCAAACCCCGAACCCTTGTTTCGAAGAAGATCCGTCGACATGAAGTATCCAAGTTGTGTTTTCCGATTTCTTGCTGCTTTCTCGGTCCAGTCAAACTTCTTGCTCCTCTCAACATGTTGTAAAAGGGCAGGCATTTGTCTGTTGACCGAGAGATGAAATGATTGAATGCTGCTGCTCGTCCTATGAGCCTTTGGACTTCTCTTTTCCTTTTTGGAGAATCCATGTCGATGAGTGTGTTGATCTTTTTGGGGCTTGCTTTGATTCCCCGATGAGTAACCAGGTAACCGAGGAATTCTCCCGAGGCGACTGCGAATCTACACTTTGCGGGATTGAGTTTCATGTTGTGTTTGTTCAAATAATCGAAACAATCCGACAAGTGTTTCGTATGGTGGCCTTCTTCTAGGGAATTTACGAGCATGTCGTCTATGTAGACTTCCATGGTCTTCCCTAGCTGATCGGCGAATATTTTATTCACCAGGCGTTGATATGTGGCACCAGCGTTTTTCAGCCCGAAATGCATCACCTTGTAGCAATACGTTCTGCGGTCTGTGGTAAACGCTGTCTTTTCTCGATCAACTGGGTTCATCATGATTTGATTGTAGCAAGAGAAAGCGTCCATGAATGAGAGCAACTTGTTTCCGGCCGTTGCTTCGACTAGCCTGTCGATATGCGGCAGCGGGACACTGTCTTTGGGGCAGGCCTTGATAAGGTATATGCAGACATGCCACTTTCCATTCTTCTTTTTTACGACTACTGGATTAACAACCAATCAGGATACCGTACTTCCGTGATGGATCCCACCTTCAGGAGTTTTTTGACTTCGTCGTTGACCGCCTTCGCTCTTTCTGGTCTAAGCTTTCACCTCTTTTGTTTAATCGGCTTAAAGGTCGGGTCAACATTGAGCTCATGGCAGGTCGTGTTGATGTCGATTCCTAGCATGTCTTCCGCTGCCTAGGCGAAAGTACTCACATTTTTCTTAAGGAGAGTGATGAGTTGGGACTTGATTGGCTCCTTAAGGTTTGCACCAATTTCAACGCTTCTCTCAGGATGGGAATCGTCGATGCAGACTGAGATCACTGGTTCGCATGGACTGTCGTATTTTTGTTCCTTGGAATCTTCGAGCTGAAGCTTGTGGAAAAGCTTGGAAAGCTCGGTTTCCACCCTTTTCTTTCCCTTTTTCGTTGGTTTTTCATCGGTTACGGGATTTCGAATCTTATGTTCGAAAGAGAGACAGGCACGAGAGATATTATATTCCCCCCCCCCAGATCGTGTCATTCCCGTTTGCAGTTGGGAACTTTAGGCAGAGATGATATGTCGATGGGACGGCCCTGATGGCGTTGAGCCAGGGCATTCCTATTATAACATTATAAATCGTAGGATGATCGGCTATGGAGAATAACACCAAAGTGGTACATCCTGCTGTGGTGACTGGGAGAGTGATAGTCCCTTGGGTCATATATATGCGTCCAGAGAAACTTGTCAATGGTTTAGGTTTATCTATCAACTCGTACGATCCTGTCCCAATTCTGTCTAGGGTCTTTCGGTAGATTACATTCACCGTGCTACCGGTGTCGATGAGTACTCTAGACATATCATGATCGGCTATTGTCAGTTGGATCACTAGCGGATCGTCGTGAGGATGTTTGACTCTGTATGCTTCCAACTTGTCGAAGACCATCACACCCTTAGTTATGCTATTTGATTCTGATCGATCGATATTGGTTCTCGCATCTCGCTGAGACATTTTTATGGAAGATATCGTATCGCAGAAGAATGGCGATCCTCCCATGATCGTGTTGATGACTCCTTCGGAGTATTTTTCGGAATGCCCTAGGGTTATCGGGCAAGTTTCCTTTCCAGATTTAATCCAACCCTAAGAAGTTACTACAATCGGTTCGGCTTTACCGAGCGGATGATTCTTATGAGCCGATTTTCGTATCTTTCGTTTCTCTGAGTAAGAAATCTTTTAGATCCCCTCTTTCTAGCGCCAAATTGTGGGAACGAGATTTCGCACAATGTAATTTTGGAAAGTAAATCGATTATTAGGTCCCAAAAGTTCTGGAAAGAGAAAACTCACGAAAGATATTAAAAAAATTTCGGCAAAAGTAAAGATAAATAGGAAAAGTAAAGATTAAAGAAAAAGGAAAGATTGAGAATGATTTTATTTCCAAATCCGAAAGTATGGAATTTCAAGTTATTCAAGTCTGCCTTGAAACCTAAACTAGTCAAATTCCCGATGTGAGATCCTATGTCTTCGCTTTCCGGTTTGACTTAAGTCAATGCTTTGTCATTTTTGATAGACAAAAACATCACGATACTCTCCGAAAACAACGTGAAATTTGGTTAAAACATCAGGAAGTTTACGAAAACATTGATAAGTCCCCGAGAGCTCCTGAAAACGACGAAATGATCGACCAGCTTGGCATAACTCCCTGAGGAATTGAAATACCGGGCTGTATATATTCTGGGAACATTTATCATCCAGCTCGGCATTTCCTGAGAGGAAAAATACCGAGCTGGTCCCAGCTCCTCCTCCTCTTTATTTTATGCATCCAGCTCGGTATTTTAGGTCACAAATCAGATCAACTTGGCATTCTAGAAGGACAGATGTCAGCATATGTAACCCAGCTCGGCATTTCCTTAGGCAGGATGGAATGCCAAGCTGGTCCACTAATTTTGCCGAGCTTGTTGTGTTCCAAGGCGAAATGCCTAGCTGGTTGCGTATCCAGGGGAAAATCAAGGAAAACTAGGACTTGATGATCAGCTGGACACTTCCTGCAAAGGCAGAAGACCAACTAGCTCGGCATTTTGTGATGAAGAAGTGAATGCCGAGCTGGTTCATGAGCTGATAGTCTTATTTCGAAGAATCACGACTTTTATCGGTTTTTCGGGTAAACCACTCGGAAAACAGGACAATCAGCTGGGCATCTCGATGGATGCAAGCCAGCTCGGCATTTTTGGCTGGATAAAAATTCCGAGCCGGTCAACTCCTCTCTAAAATTCCGAGCTGACAGCATTCTACTTGAAGAATCGCGAGTTTTATCGGTTTTTCGGACAAACCGCTCGGAAAACAGGACGATCAGCTGGGCATATCGAAGGATGCAAGCCAACTCGTCATTTTTGGCTGTAAAAAATGCCGAGCAGGTCAGCTCTTCTCTAAAATGCCGACCTGACAGCATTCTGTTCGAAGAATCGCGACTTTTATCAGTTTATCGGGAAAACCAATATATTTCCGTTGATCTTCAAATATGGAAGCTTTCTCCGATATCGAAATATCTTGGTCGTTAATTTTGGGTTTTGGCACCTACTAACCTGTTGCAATATCTCCTAAACTCTTCCATTAATGCTGCATGTTTGGTTGGCGCTAATCCCTGAACATTGGCTGACCTTGCTTAACGAGCGACTGGCTCTGTCTGACAACCAACCTAACGAATAACCTTCTATAATGAAACCCGAGCATCCTCTTGGGTAAACTATTGCACGTCCTCCTGAGCGGCTTGCCTAGTCGCCTCTTGAGCAATATGTCTGATGGCATGTTGATAAACTTGCTGAACATTAGTGTCAGAGATTACAAACTGATGAATGATGACTGGCCAAGAACCCTGACGCAAGAATGGTTAACTTTCTCGGTAGCATCTGAAAAGAACAACTTGGTTAGACTTTAGCTGAAACTTAGAGCTAAACGGTTAATGGACTAATCGAAAGGGTGCTATTTTTTTTTTGAAAATACCCCGGTCCCAAAAAATTTTGAAAACATTTGAAAACTTTTGAAAGTCGTTGAAAACCGAATTTCTAACTACTACCCGCCTCCCCGGGTCGGCATCGGGATGGCAAACGCGCACTGATACCAAATTGTAACACCCTTCTCATCCTCTCCCGAGACCCAAACTTACTACACAAGTCTGTCCAATTTAATAAACTTCCACTTTATTACTTAATTAACAAATAATTCCAGTACATCCAATAACCGAAATAAATTAATAAAAATAAATGTTTAAAATTAAATACAAAATTATAAAACAATATCCAAAGCACCCGATCCATTGAACGTCCATCTAGTCGTAAATCTCACCTGAAAAGATGAAAAGGAGGGGTGAGTAACGGGGAGTCACTCAGTGAGGTATTAGATGCTATAAAACAAAGAAAGTGCAGTTTCTGTCATAGCACTCCAAACTCGAAATAAGGACAAAACATGAACAAATACGACACCTAAAGCACCCAAACAGTAACCAATGTCCTATAGACGGTATAAGTGACCGACGGAACCCTCTCTCCCAGAGGTCTGCATGGAATCAGTGTCCAACGGCACCGCCCAGAGACGATTTATCGATCTCTGAAAGTACCGAACAGCAGATCGACTGAGTTGCCAGCACCGCCTCTCCCACAAAACAACAATAATACCAAGGTCTATCTCAGAACTCCACAATCTCTAACATCTATCCACCTCAACTATTTATATACATATATATATATTAATAAAAAAATTATATATCAACTTTAACATTTAACATACACAAACAATTGAGTTGAATCATTTATATTCCTAAGTTCAATTGATCAACGAACTACCTAGACTCGATCAGAGAAAACAAATCACATTTAGTACCAAATTCCACGTAAGGCGTTTTAGACGAAAGTACGGTTTTGTTGCGAAATAGCCATCATCTTAGCCAAACGGATGATAACTGCTGCTTCAGGACTTTGGTTGCTAAAACGGATGCTAAATCTGAAATCAGCATAAAAAATCGAGTGAGAATAGCCTTCGAATGGTGAAAAACAGATATTTGGTCAATGGTCAAAGTCAATGGTCAAACCAGTCAAACCGGTCAAAGTAGAACCCGAACCGGACCCAGATCCGATAACCCATCCCGACCAAGTTACCCAAACCAGATCGAATTGAACCAAATCATAGATTGAATCAAGTAAACCAAAATTAAACCACTAAACCAAAATTGAATTAAAGTGGTATTATAACCCAATTTAACCAACAATCAATCCAACCATTGGTATACACTAGACGAGTTTGTGGAGACAGTTTTGATCGGAGCTCTGAGCAGCACGGTCAGAGGTGAATAATGGCGGTGTTCTGATGACGTCGGCAAGGAGGAGCACACGGTGGAGAAAAGATCATAGCAAACACATCATGTCGGAATAGTGGTGACATGATCTGGCTTGCCTTACAAGAAAGTAGAGATTATGGCATGGATTCCTCAGGTTGATCCACGGTGACTTGCGGTGACGTGCAATGTCTCCGGTGAGACCCTCCGGTGGTAACTGGTGTGAAGGAATTGACGGTGGTGGAAGACGAGATGACGACGACACAAACAATCATGATGGCACATGGTTCTCTTTCTCTTCCTCCATACCTCTCTCTCTCTCTGAACTGTGGCTAGGTCAACAGAATGGTGGAGAAGAAGATGTGTACGCATATACACAAACACAAACGATCCCATGTTTAAGAGAATTGGGCTTTTAATGGATCATTGGAATGAAATTAAAAATGGGCTGGTGTAGGGTTCGGATTATTACACCATTGATATCCATTAACAATTTCTTCTTACTCTGGCATTCTCGATAAGTACAAAACATGCCCTTATCACTGCAGATGTGATTGATGGCACATGTTTGGTGCCTATTCATTTGGGTTATCCTTAACTGTATTAACTTCTGTGACCATAACACACATGTCATTTTTAGTTAAAAAACCTTTGTCAATCTTGCTATAACTTGTGTTAAGCATTGATGGAATCTGAATGTTCTGATTAAAATTAACCAACATTTTAGTTCCTATGGCAGATGGAATAATTGGTGGCAGACCACTCCCAAACTGAATTTGGAGCGTCTACTCACAGAAACCATTGCCACCCACACCACCAAATTCATTAAAGATCAGGATAGTCTTCATCACATTTGTGTCATTAACCATACTTAAATTTTGAATCTGTTCAGAAAAAACCACCAAACAAATTAGCATATTGATAAATATCACAACACAAGTATTTTAGAGTAGTAAACAATTTAAAATAAACTGTAAACGAAAAATAAATTATAAATTTCAAAGTTATTAAATTAATATTTTAATTCAATGCAAAGATCAAATAGTTTGCTATTTAACACACACGAATATACGATTAATTGCAAACAAGTAACGCTAGCAAATTTTTCAAACTTAACAATCTGAAATAAAGATACTAAATTAACTAGGGGCTACGCCCGCGTCCTGCGCGGACGGACGTTCGGTTTCAACCACATTTAATATGTATTCTTTGCCATTAAATGTTGTATGATTCTTAAGTGCTATTTGTTCTAATCTATTTCAATCAAATTTGCTTTAGAATTGTTTCTGATTTGTTTTTTTTGTAATACCGTGATGATCTTTTCGGTTATGAATCCTTTAAATCATAACTCCATGCAATAACAACAACAAAAAAGTTTAATCGTCACAAGAACAATACCAAATATTCCAGATAAAAACATAAGTTCGACACACAAATCATCACATAAGAATTATTTATAGGATACCATCCCTCATTTCAAATTTTTCAAACGAAGATCTAATAAAACGAAGCCTCTAGAATTCCACATTTCTAGATCTTTTCATAGCTTACAGTCTTGTACATCCAAAACATATAAAACACCCATAATTTCTTAACTTACATATAGTGAAAATTCCCGAACTCGTTGATATCTGGATCAAAGCAAAACCTCGATATACCATGAACATTTTGGATTAGGATACCACCTAGGAGGTTACAAATATCATATTAGTCCAAGACAAAAGAAGAGGAGCCCCAATAAAAAACCCAAAAGATCGACGTGTTGATATAACAAAAAACAAACCGGCACCATAGACTTGATTATGGTAAGCAAACAAATTTTTAAAAACTCACATCGTGTGCATGACCCTCCAATCAGTAAGCGCACAAACAACATTCTCCTTTGATGTCGAGGACCACTGTCGATATAATGTTTCTGCTAGCTCTCCGTATATGGCACATTCTAAGACGATGTCACTGAGATTCATTTCGAAAATTAATAGTTGAGTCAAACATATCAGTAATGAAATAACACTAAAACTATTTACTTGTAATTTCTGATGAGAAACCTAACATAAGTTTTCACAACTTCGTTCTCTATGTACGGTTTGGGTTATGACACTGTCTTGATTGCTCCAACTAAATCTGATTACAAACAAACAAATCAATATTCAAACCACAAACTCACCAAAAGTATGATCATATATCACATGATCTACTATATCGAATTATCTATGGGGTGAGTGCAGTCACACCTATCACAAATAGTATATTCGTTTATTGTGATTGGCTCGATGCTCCGAACAATGGTGTCCCGGTTAAAAAAAATCGTGAGGCCATTCTTAATCAAGTCAAAATTAATGACATTTTCATGAACACGACGCGGAACGAATTAAACTATCTCAAACCACAATCCTTCTTGCATAACACGTTTAAAGTACGCATAAAAACGGTTTCGAACAGACGCTAGAGCTTTGTACCCTAAGATTCCATAAGAGAAACAAATTCAAAGTGTCATCAAGTCTCCTAGATATCGTACATGTCATCAAGTCTCCTAGAGATTGTAACTGATGAGAAAAAAGGAGTCGAACCGATCATACCTCTTCATCGACCAAAATGAAATTAAGACATTTGCGACCATCAGAATCCATAGTCTCCCATCATTTAAAAACTTTTACCATGATTTTCAAGTCAGGCTTCCACACATGCAAATCACTCAACAAACTTTCACCCCCCATTCTAGATCGTAGGAAGAACTCTAAAGAGAATATCGTTTCGGAGAAGGACAATGCGGTGGAAGAGAAAATAGATGTTAAATGTTTATTATAACCTGCATCCTTTCGATTTCTCACAGTCGTCACTTTTTTTTTTTTTACAAATTCCCCCTAAATTTTAATTGTTTTCGAAGTGGAAAATAGGGATGTAATATCGATAAAGTAGATTCCATGACTCGACTTGATGCATGTCACAAGTATTGACATAACACTTCCTTTTCAAACCGTCATCATTCATCTTTTGAATTCTAATGTAATATTATTAGGTAAACTCACTAATGATTTCAATTTATTGTAAGCAATGTAATCTTTATTTGTATAATGCATCCTATAAGTATATTAATATGCCATCTAATAGTGTAACTCTCATCAGCCACGAAATTCTAGTCCCTCTACTCAAGACACATGAACCAGACAAGAGAACAATAATAGAGGTCACATTTTAAAATGAAACAGTTACATCATTCCCATTTATAAATCAGTACAACCCCTCTTTAAATTGTAATCATTTTTACTCCCTACACCAAATACTCCAAAATATCTAAAATTGACCGATTATCTTAAGTTATACCTGAGAAATGGAATTGCTACTTAAGAGTTCGAGTAAATATGATAAATGTACAATGAATGACAAATTGGAGACCTGAATCAGAGACGAAAATAATAGTTCACATTAGCTTCATACTATCTCTTTTCACCAGTTTATTTAGTGTCCAGTAAAACATTAACACGATTTGATATGTTAATCAATTTGACCTATTTTAATTATTAACACATAGACAGAGCAATATAAATTACTTAATAAGAATACGCATGTAATCTATTTTATACACCAATCTAATCATCATATTTAAAAAAAAAAAAATCAGAATATCTCCTCGTTTTAGGAAAAGGATATGGAGCATCGTGCTTGTTTTAATATCCAAGTGAACTATCATTTCAAACTGCAGATACTCTAAAAAAACGATTCACTTTCCCGGACTATTAACATAATTTATAATCTGCTAAACTTATATGAGCTAAAAACATCTAAAAAAGTGAGTAAGGGTACAAAGGGACTCAATCTTGATAGGAGGGATACCAAATAAAAACAAAATATACGAAATAAAAGATGTTTTTAAAGAGCAAAGTCAGTTTTACAATCACCAAATGGCGGTTATGGAACATAGAATACCAAGTGATTCTGTTAAAGAATTAATCCCTGTAGGCTAAGTATGGGCGGTCGCTGTAAAAGTCCTTCGCATGTGGACTGTACCGTCGCCTGAAAGAGGTCACTATGTCAAAATGATTCTTAGCGATCAAGAGGTACAATAATCATTTCTGTTATTTTTAGATACCCATATATATATATATATACACGAAAACTGCGAGAGATTAAATCTAACACCAACTCTATTCACGTTTTTAGCAGTCGAGAATCAGTGCTACTATCAATATAGATGATGTCCAACGTTTCGATGGAGATTTTGTTGAAGGTGAATGGAGGTTCTTGTTCGGTTTCAGTATTATACCTTCTGTCGATGTCCCAAAACTTTCTGAACACAAGTACGAAATCGTGCTAAAGAAAATGACGTTTGTAAGAGATCTTGCACCAATTTTGGATGACATATATCTTGAATCTCCCAAATTAGAGGATATTTAGAACATGACAGTGGATACGTCTGTACTCTCGGGTAATTTAACCATCTCTCAAAATATAAATATGAATTATAGTTGTCAATAAAACAATGAAAAAACAATAATTTTAGTATGCTTTGGCAACCATAACCTTGCCATGACTTTTATGTATATTTAGATTTTATTGGCTATGTTTCATATGTTGGGTATCTACGAAACGAAGAAACTGCTGTCAAAGAGGAAGAACCTTATATTCTAACGTTTGAGTTCACCAATGAAAAGTAAGTATCTTAATTTCTTCGAATCAACTTTCGGTTTTAAAGAAACTGGATTTGAATAAATATTTAAGTGATTAACATATTATATCGTGTCACTGATTATAGAGACTATAATATCAATTGCAATTCTATTGGAGCCATCGCTAGAAGATTCTACGATCAGTGGCAAGTCGAGCGAGAACACGGTGTACTTTGTGTTCAAAGGTTTTGAAAATTTGAAGAAGAAACAGGTAACTAGTGTCCTGAATTTGGCTTTAGCTTTAAGCCTTCTTAATTACATATAACTGGATCACATGTTTTTGGTACGATAGGTCCTTATTACTCTATAACGATTGCAACGTCCGTTGCTCGATGCTCTGATTTCATTCTTAATCCATCCATCAGAGAGGCTACTGATTTCAGGATGATGTAAGTTAACTTCTCTAGCAACGCAATTGCTAATACTCAATCACATTTAAACACTATTAACACTCATTGTCATGCAGGTTCATGCTCCAGACAGACAATGGCTCTGTCATCGACCCATAGCTCTGTCATAGCTCCGTTTTTGGGATTTTTTGTGGGCTTAGATCGAAGAAACTTTATTTGCAGGATGGACTTTTAGATCCAATACGTGGATCACGCCATGTATAATATTTATTTGCTATTGGGCTTAGACCTAGAAAACTATATCCATGGGCTGGACTTTCTGAACCATTTAGGAAAAACACCATATCATATTCATGTTTTGGGCCTATGAGATAACTCTAACATCGGACCGATGTTCTGGTACTTATCTTTAAAATCAGTCTGCAGTAGTATTTTTTTAGGCAAAAGTAGTGACACAATATTTTTGGTATAAAATATTTTGTAATCATATTGAAATTAGTTTGGTAGAGGAATGCGATAACGATCAATGTATATTTTTTAAACAACATCTTAAAACATAAAACCGAGCAAATAAATCCTAAAAAATACCAAATCACGGAAACAAAACATACTCTATATATACGATGACCTACTCTCAGATATTTTGAAACACTTCGTTGTACACAACGTTAAGCATCAGTGACCAAAATCTTCAATCCGGATCTGGATATTACTTTTGAGACAGCCACGTACAACTGACCATGCGAAAAAATAGGTCTTGACAAATACAATCCTACTTTTTCCAAAGTTTGTCGCTGGCTTTTGCTTTGGTCATCGCAAAAGTCAATGCAACTGGAAACTGTTTGCACCTCATCCTGAATTGTAATTTTCCTATAGTCAGTGATAGGAATATATTGGAATAATGACCGTTTTCCCGACTTTATCACCTGTTATGACCTTAGGACCGATCACATAGCCAGAAGGATTAGTCACAAGTAACCTCGTACCATTATACAAACCACCATGAGGATCAATATTTCTGAGCATCATGATATGTGTACCAACTTTCAAACGAAGTTCGTGGTTTGGCAATCAAGACACCTTGACACTGTTCAAAACCTCTTCCGTATATATCATATTACCAAGATCATCCAGAGCCAATGATTCGGTACTCTGAGATGGTACCTCAGATACTTCGCTAAGATTAATGTCTCTTTATGTAGTATCGATACTATTGCAGCTTAGATTTACCTTCTCTGGACCTGATCAACATCAAAGCAAAACAAAATCAGAATCCTGACAGCGTTATCAGGATATAACAATCACTAAGAAAAATTAAACATTCAAAAGTTTACCATTCAGTCATGAGAGCATATACTCGTTTATTATATCAACATCCATAATGCATGGACTTAATATTGCCCTCTGTCTAAAGAACGTCAGGTTATGTCAAGTAACAAACGACTCTCTATATGTTTCAGACACGATTGCTTTGATAGTATCGTCACAATCCGTTATTAATAGGTCTTCGGGTATATCGATCTCGGGTTCACCTGAATCATTTCTGTTTATATTTCCATCACCAATATTCATGATCCTTTTGGAAAAAGCAGCCAACTCAAGCATTTCATGACTATTGTCTCCATGTCTTAGACGCATGTTCCGTGTTAGTCGCAGCACTTTGCAATGAGACCAGAGAGAGGACAAATTCAAGGTAGAAAGAACGATCTGTGCTCTCCTCGCGTCTGGAATAACCGGCAGTATCTATCGAAAATCTCCTCCAAAGACTACAACCTTGCCACCAAACGGTTTTCCGCATTGTAGTATATCATGCAGCGTCCTATCTAAACTCTCGTAACAGTCCTTACTCATCATCAGCGCCTTGTCCCATATTATTAGCTTTGCCTTTTTGATTAATTCCTCAAGTTTAGACCCCGCTTTGATCGCACACGTAGAAAATTTATTAACTACGATGGGGATTGCGAATCTCGAGTGAGCTGTTCTACCTCCTTGCAAAAGCAAAGTAGTGATGCCGCTCGATGCAACATTAAACACGATCTAACCTTTCGATCTCAGTGCTGCTCCCAACAAACTCCACAGATACGTTTTCCCAGTGCCACCCGAACCATAAACAAATAACAAACGCCCCACACCAACGTTCACAGCTTCAAGGATCTTGTCGTATATACATTTCTGCTCATCCGTTACGGTCCGTAACATCTCCATGTGTTTGACACGCAGCTGATCACGATCATAGCATTCCTCGTCCCGTATTAAAGGATTGTAACATGAATCCAATCCTATATCCTCTGGAAATGGCATGTGAGAATAGTTAGCCAGAGAAGTCTTACTCACACGTAAGAGTTTCTCGATCTCAATCAGCGCATAGTTATTGATCTGAATGTGTGATAAAACAAGATCTGGATAATTTTACAGGTAAATAGCCCTGTAACACACGTCTCATCCTCACCCGAGAACGGCATGTCATGAATCCTAACTTACTCCAGAAGTCTCTCCACTTGAATAAACTTCTTTATTACTTATTTAACCAATAACTCCATTACATCTATAACCGAAATAAAATAAATAAAGTAAATGTTTAAAATAAAATACAAAAATTATATAAAAATATCTCAAAGCAGCCGATCCATCGCACGTTCATCTACTCATCAATCTCACCTGAAAAGATAAAAGGAGGGGTGAGTAACGGGGAGTCACTCAGTGAGGTATGGGATGCTATAACACAAGGAAAACGCAGTTTCTGTCATAGCACTCCAAACCCGGAACAAGGACTAAACATGAACAAACACGGCGCGTAAAGCCCCCAAACAGCACCCAATGCCCTACTGACGGTGTAAGTGACCTACGGCACCCTCTCTCCTAGAGGTCTGCATGGAATCAGTGTCCAGCGGCACCGTCCAGAGATGATTTATCGATCTCTGAAAGTACCGGACAGCAGATCGACTGAGCTGCCGGCACCGCCTCTCCCACAAAACAACCAAACTCCCAGAGTCCATCTCACTACTCAACAACCTCAAACGTCTATACAGCTCAACTATCTAGCAGGGCTTCGCTGCACCAAAAACCACTGCCACACCTCTAGGTCGTGGCTCTCTCTTAAATAGTAGAGACGGAAACCCTAGGGTTTTCTGCATAATTATATTCGGCTTTTCGGGCTCTAGATATCGGGTCGTTACAACTGTTCCCCACTTATGAGGAATTCATCCCCGAATTTTAACTCTTGACCCGCTTGACTGATCTCTTCCTCAAACAGCTCTGGATAATCAACCCTCATCTGAGCTTCGGATTCCCAGGTTTCCTTGTAGATTTTGTCACTCTCCCGATGAACCCTGGAAATTAAAATCTTTTTCCCATGAACTTTTTTTTTTTTTTGGCTCTTTGTTACTGTTGACTTAGAGTAGACAACTTCCTACTGACATCACTTGGCGGCTGCTGAAAAACCTGCTTTGACTCTCTAACACTTTTCTCCATGCGACTTAAATTAATGCAAACTCTTCTGCTTGTCTAATATCCTGAAAAATGATCAAATCTTCAGATCCCAAAATGTCCACTCTTGCTCTCCAGCAATCCAACTCCACGAAATGTGATGGTAAGAACCCATCCTTAAAATCATATCATGTTGTTCATCTCAATCTGTGTTAAATCTCTGATTAACTCAACTCCTCCGATAATGACTGGTACATCTTAATAAATGTTTGAAGCTCTTAACTTTTCTAAACTGGCTTTCTGAATCTGTCTGATATTCGGCTCGAACACACACTGAAATATCTAATACCTGACTAGACCCAACTTCCGATGCTATCCGTAGCTCCATTATCCATTACGGTATAAGCTTCCCCACCCCCAGCAACAACCGATAAGTACCTAACGATGGTTTCCACAAAACAACACACTCAAACATAACAACTCCGATCAACAACCTAATAATAATAATCTCAGCTCTCTCATGGTCTCTAATAACAATACTCGCGGTAATGATTTGTCGCTTGGATGGTGGCAGAAATAACCCCTAAACTCTCTGCTAAAAATTCTCAAAAATATAAACCTACTGACAATGAAACAACTCCTCCGTCCAACTGCTAGTGACGCTGGTGCTGGAACCTGACTGATACAAACAGCGCATCTAATACCTTGCCCTGATAGTACTTCTGATACGACACAACTGTCCGCATGAAAAAGATGTTACGACTCTCCCAAAATGATGACGATGACAACAAAAACAATATGGCGGTACTCCTGACAGATCCGGTGCCCTACTATGTCCCGAATAAGTCTTCTCAAGCTTTGGCTGAATCACCTCGAAGAGCTTCTGTTTCTCCGAGTTACTGCCTTCTGAATGAAATCTTTTTCAACCCAAATAATGAGGCTGGTGTAGATGCGCACTAAAAAACGGAATATCGACTTGCAGACCATACAAGAACCTCCTGATCAAGTCCATCTCGGCTTATGGAACCCCCAACAAAATTGCCCAGATGACTAACTCATGCTCCTACTCCCTGACAACTATAGTCACCTCAGAAAGGTGCTCAAATTCTTTCGCATTAGCATTCCTGGCTTCCCGTAGAGAGAATTTCCTGGTGAAGTCCCTCCGAAAGTCCTCATATTGTCAACTCCTAACAGCCGCAATTACTCTTGATAACTCCTTCCCACCAGTGTAGGGAATCATCACTCAGATACTCAGTCGCTAAATCCAACCAGAATTCTTCTGGACACGTCATACGATTTAGGTTGTGTTCCAACATCCTCCTCCAAATGTCTGCGGCGTCAACAGCCACAACTCTACTGAACGGATCCAAATCAATCTTCCGCATCTGTTTCATCAAATCTCAATATGTGGGTTTATCTCTCTGTTGAGTAGATGGTGATAGCAATGGTGGTGACAATGGCAGCGGTGAACTCACAGGAATCGACTCTCTTTCCAACTGATCCCTGAACATCTTGTGATATCTCCTCAGCTCCTTCACTAATGATGAATGTTTGTTTGACGCTGATCCCTGAACATTGACTGACTTTGCTTAACGAGCGACAGGTTCTGTCTGACGACCAACCTGACGAACAACCTTCTATAATGCAACCCGAGCATCCTCTTGTGTAACCTACTACACATCCTCTTGAGCGGCTTGCCTACCTACCTCCTGAGCAATCTGTCTGATGACATCTTGAAAAACTTGCTGAACATTAGTCTCGATGACTACAAACTGATGAAACACGGCTGGCCAACAACCCTGACGCGAGAACGGTTAACTTTCATTGATGACATCTGAAAAGAACAAGCTGATTAGACTTTAACTGAAACCTAGAGCTAACGAAAGGGTGCTATTATTATTTTTTTGGAAAATACCCCGGTCCCGAAAAACTTTGAAAACATTTGAAAACCTTTGAAAACCGTTGAAAACCAAATTTCTAACTACTACCCGCCTCCCGGGTCGGCACCGGGACGGCAAACCCGCTCTGATACCAAATTGTAACACCCGTCTCATCTTCACCCGAGAACGGGATGTCACGAACCCTAAACTTACTCCACAAGTTTCTCAAATTTAATTAAATTACTCTTTATTACTTATTTAACCAATAACTCCATGACATCTATAACCAAAATAAAATAAATAAAGTAAATGTTTTAAATAAAATACAAAAATTATAAAAAAAAATATCTCAAAGCACCTGATCCATCGGACGTCCATCTACTCATCAATCTCACCTGAAAAGATAAAAGGAGGGGTGAATAATGAGGAGTCACTCAGTGAGGTATGGGATGCTATAATACAAGGAAAGCGCAGTTTCTGTCATAGCACTCCAAACCCGGAACAAGGACTAAACATGAACAAATACGGCGCCTAAAGCACCCAAACAGCACCCAATGCCCTACTGACGGTGTAAGTTACCGACAGCACCCTCCTTCCCAGAGGTCTGCATGTAATGAGTGTCCAACGACACCACCCGGAGACGATTTATCGATCTCTGAAAGTACCAGACAGCAGATCGACTGAGCTGCTGGCACAGCCTCTCCCACAAAACAACCAAACCCCCAGAGTCCATCTCACTACTCAACAACCTTTAACGTCTATACAGCTCAACTATATGTATATATATATATATATATATATATATATATATACATATATATTTATAT
>OVBI01002544.1:1543-19131 GCA_900406495.1 Sisymbrium altissimum | reverse complement strand
CCTAAACCTAAAACATAAACCTAAAATCTAAACGCCAATTGAGTAGTGAACTCAAACCATTTATATACCGTACTTTGGAAAAACAAAAATCTAAACCCTAAACCTTAACTATGGATTAGTGAACCCAAACTAATTGGTTACAATATTTAGAATGTATAAAAATCTAAACCCTAAGCCCTAAAATCTAAATCCAAAACTCTGAAACCTAAAATGTAAACCCTAACTAAAGTTTAGAGAACCCAAACAATTAATATACAATATTTCGAGAAAACACAAAACTAACGCAGACAACAAACTTATTATGTGTTTCTATAGCCCAACCAATTATTCTTCGCTAAAACAAATTTCTGGACGATTATACCCTATTCAAATTGAGTGATAGTTTTCTGACATGTTACTGTGTATGATAACATTTTTATAGTAATATACATTGAAAGAAATTAACTCTTGTACCTAAACACTACACCTTAAACCCTAAACCTAAAACTTAAACCCTAATTAGGGATTACTGAATCCAAACCAATTGATGTACTGTACTTCAGAGAAACAAAAATCTAAATCATAACTATGGATTAGTGAACCCAAACAAATTGGTGTACAATATTTTTAAAATATAAAAAGATAAACCAGAAATCCTAAACTCTAAATCATAAACTCTAAAGCAAAAATCTAAACCCTAAACCCTGACTAAGGATTAGTGAACCTAAATGAATAAATAGACAACTATTTAATGTTGTTGTAATCAGACATTCATAAAACTATTGTTAATTATTGTAAACAAATGATGAGGCAACGTTGATAGTAATAGTTTTGAGGCATCGCATTATATTACTGGTAATCACAAAACAATTTACTTGCAAAATGTGGAAACATCTGGCTACCTGGCACCAGCTGTGTCGTATCTTGTGTAGCGTCTCTGGTAGTTGTTATGATAATTGGGACATTGTATTCAACAACACCCTATTTGTGTATAAATCATCTGTCTCTGGTATTTACGGTCATATCATTATATTACCGGTAAGCTCAAAACTATTTACTTAATAATATGGAAACATCTGGCTACCTGGAACCAGATGTGTCGTATCTTGTATAGAATCTATGGTAGTTGTTATGATAAATGTCGAAATTTATCCAACAACACCCTATTTGTGTATAAATCATCTGTTGTAAATTTTTTCTATTGGGAGATAAGAAAATATTATATATAATGACATAAATAAAACAAGAAATTACTGATATCGTAGTAGGAAATGGTTACATAAGTTACATAACAAATTCATTAGAACACAGTCATAACAGAAATAGACAATGGTTCGAAATTAACAGAAAGAGATAAACTATGTATCAGAAAAGAGGTAAATATACCAAACTAAGTCAACGGAGACTATGGAATGGGGTAACTAGTGACTCCTAAGCACCAAGGACGTAGTTGAAACGAGCTTGACGAATGTTGGAATCGGTGATTGACATTGCTTCGGATTCACGCTCATCTGCGGAATATTCCATGAATATTAATGAGAGGATACCACTATCTCCGGCCTTTGACGAGTGTCGGATGGTCGGAACGCGTAGAATACAGAATGCTGGAAATAGGAAATATGATATGTAAGAAATGAATATTATTTAGGATATAAAATATAAAACAATAATTAACGTATACAATAATTCACACGGACTATATTATATGAAGTAGTCAGACATTTATATGAAAGAAAAAAAAGAACAATAGAAAAGTAATGAAATATTACTTGCTCAGTAGAAGGTAGCAAGGTAGAGGATTTTTCATTTGCATCGGCGGCCGGAATAATTGAACCTTCACTATCTGGCGTTTTTTCACACGCTGGATTATCATCTATTATGTTTGTTTGGTCAGACTCCTTTGAAGCTGTCATCGTTACAGCATAATCACCAACAACCTGAATTCAGTATTACAGTTAGTTAGTCGGGTGTTAGTTTTAGGAAAAATATATTACTTAAAATTATATCTTAAATGATACCAAATTATAAGGAGAAGCATTGTCACCAGTGGGCAGCAGTTGCGACTCAGAAGTTTGCAAAGCCTATGTACCATCAAAGAAATAAGAAAGAATGAAAACAAGTTACTTGATATGTGTGCTTTAGGAAATGTTAACATTGCTTACTATAATTGTATGTCATATACATTTAATTCTGACTCTACTTCAGCAGTGGGAGGAGTAGGATTGGCAGAGGGAGTTTTTGTCGCAGCAAAATTCTCCAAAAGGGAAATCTACTCAAAAACAAAGATAAACAGTTAAAGAATTAACAAATAATAATAGAAACACAAAGTAACATCACGAAAGTGTAAAAGGGACGGGGAATAGAAACTTAGAATCACGAATTTCACTTCAAATGCTTCATGGTGAGTTTCATAATGAGGACGAAGCGTAAGGTTCGGTTTTGACACACTTGAAAGACCCCCAATCTCAGTCTCTAAACCATGACCCTTAAAAAGATATCATTAACACAATAGTCTCTAAAAGATGACCCATAAAAATATATCATTAACAGAATACTAACAGTAAACAAAATTACTAAAGTATTACTCACTTGTAAACCAGATTCGGTAAGATTTCCAATAACACGATTGATGACAGCCTCGTAATCTTCTGACTTCTATAATTATGAAATATACAATATAGTAAGTGTGGGAACCGGAATTCACCTCAATGTATTTTCGGAAAGTTGTTAATGTGAGAATCTGAGAATCTTGCGAGAGAAAGCAGAAAGTAGAGAGAAAGATCGAAAAAGGAAATTAGGTCAAAAAGAGAACGAACTTTTATTGCTATTATATATTGAATGTGTGAACGTCTTGGAATATCTTACAAGAGGTAGGGATCGATCCTTATTTATACTAAGACAACCTGAGTCCTAAACAGCCTAAGTTTCGATGTGGGACAAAGGTTTTTTCATTTTTCTGACGACTTTTCCATAAATCTTCGAGGAAACTTCTAGAACCTTCCATAAGTCGGTTTCAGCCCTTGTCGGTCCATCTTTCCAGCTCGGCCCAATTCTATACCTCGTCTTTCGGTTCAGTAGTTCTCTCCGGTTTGTTTTAAGTTAACATTTCTGTTATCTTTGATAGACGAAACACCGCGATGTTTGGAGAAACTTACGAAAACATAGGTATGTTTACGAAAAGACCCTGAAGACGAAGAAGGAAGCGAAATGAGACGAAACTAAAAGTGTCAGCCAGCTCTGTCAGCATTTCCTACCGAGGTTGACGGAAGGCAGCATGCTGACCGTCCAGCTCAGTAGTCTAGATGCAGGAAACACCGAACTGGCTGCTTCCAGGTCCATGATGTCGTCCAACACGGTTTCCAGAATAAGAGGAGATATTCCGATAAGTCATGGGATGCGTCCAGCACGATACGCTGAAGGGTGTCGGCCAGCTCGGTATCCAGGAGGGTGGATTTTACCAAGCTGACTTACATATGTCGTCCAGCTCGGTAGCTTTGGTGAAGGAAACACCGAGCTGGCTGCTACAAGCTTCCCGTACCGAGCTGGACAGCAACTTTCAACTTATGGTTTGGAAGTTACACCTCGATCATTGAACACATATCCTTTTCAGCTCAGAACTTTCGAAAAGTGTCATCCAGCTCGGTTTCCAGGAAGGGAAGGATTGGACCGAGCTGAATGCATCATGCTGTCCACCTTGGTATCAAATGGGGAGCATGATACCGAGCTGAATGCATCATGTCAGCCAGCTTGGTATACTGATACGAAGTGACTGCTCCGTCCTTCCCAGCTTGACGTTCTGTGGTAGATGCTTGGCAAAACATGCATCCAGCACATGTATGTCGGTCAGCTTGGTAGGATTGGCTGCCAAAATACCAAGCTGGCTGTCCTCTAAGATTGGTTGATTGCCTTTTACTCGAAAAATCATAACTTTCATCGCTTTATCTGAGGAATCGTTCAAAGGATGAAATGATCAGCCGAATGTGATGAAGAGATGTCAGTCAGCTCGGTATCACTGGCAGGTCTTGATACCGAGCTAGCTGTATTTTTTCGTCCAGCCGATCGTCATCATATGTTTGATGAATTGCGAGTTCATAGATTTCTCGGAAAAACTCTCGAAAGACAGCATTCCTTACTTTCTTCGCAGAGTTAATCGACAAAGTGGTTTGATATGAACTTTCTCCGAACTCATATCTAAACATGGAAACTCCTTTTTTGATTTTCAAATATTTTAGTCGTTAATTCTGGAAATGTGGGTTTTGACCCCAATATTTAGCCCCCCAGCACGTCAATATCGAGTATGATCTTGACGCAGCGATTAAGAAATATAGTACGGGATTAAGGAGCTAAACTGTTTTGATCCCCATACTTCGGGAACTTTGATTCCGCAGCTTGAAAGTTCATACTACTTTCTGGGTGATGGAGCGAGTTTTTCTACCGAGCTGATCGAGATTGGTTTGAAGAGTCTCTTGAGCTGTTTGCAAGATGGAGAGGAAGACCAAGCTGTTTGTTGAGGAAAAGCTAGATGCTGTCTGTGCGTGTAAGGACTGTTGGAACTTAAATGTCTTGTATGCGAAGCGAGGATCGGTTTGAGGATACGCTAGGGATGTTGGGAATTTTAGGCATAGGTGGTATGTCGAGAGGATGGCTCGCATGGAGTTTATCCAAGGTATCCCCATGATGACATCATAGATAGCTGGATAGTCAGCAACCACAAAGTTTACGACCTTAGTTACTCCCCTTGCCGGGACGGGGAGTCGGATGTTCCCTACGGTCATAGTAGTTTCGCCTGTGCAACCTGTCAATGGTTTTGGTGTAGGCTCGATTTTGGAGAAATCGAAATCCATTCTTCGGAGAGTGTCTTGGAAGATGACATCGACTGAACTCCCAGTGTTGATTAGGATTCTAGCGACGTTGATGTCGCTTATCGCCAGCTGAACCACGAGTGGATCGTTATGAGGATGCTGGATTTCAGTTGCGTCTTCCTCTTCGAATGTGATTTGGAAATCAATGCCCAGAGCAGGTTGTGGCCAGTTTTTGGCAGTTTCTGCTTGTCTTTGATTGTCCTTGAGGGCAAAATCAATGCCCGGAGCAGGTTGTTTGCCCCAGCAGACTCCTCATTTTTTCTTCCACGCTTTGGAGTTTCCGGAGAAGGTCTTTCTGGAACATGATCGGGTTGCTCGTCTGTGGTTTCCTCTTGCTTCTCGGATTCCTCGTGTGTTTCCATCACAAGAAGTTTTGCTATATCCCCGAGCTCCCCATTTAGAATTTTTTCAGTTAGCTTGGATCCCAAGGTTTGGCAATTCAAAGTTGAATGGTCATATGCCTTGTGATGATCACAGTAGGCTTTCTCGTCATAAGTGGAGCTGCTGCAAGTTCTGGCATTTGGATTTTTCCCTCGTCCAGCTCCCCACTGTTGTTTGGATGGTCCATCATGAGACGATCCCGGTGCCACTTGGTCATTGTGAGCTCCGCCTTTCGATTCGAATATATGAGCTCCCTTTCTTGCCTGTTGAGTCGCTGGGAGCTGGTGGTGTGTTCTTGCCAAACGGCTTTGCTCGATGTTTTCGATCGTTTGCTCAAATGTCTTCTTCGAGCTTGATGAATCCTGAAACTCGATAAGAGCATCCTGGATTTTTGGTGGGGGATTGAGTGTCATCTCGAGACTCATACCACATCGACCTTTTGAGTGCCTCGAGTGCAGCTCTATCACTTACTCCGTCGATCTTTGAGACCACGGCTTTGAATCGATCCATGAAAATTTTCAAGATTTCGTTCTGGCCTTGGGATATCGCCCAGAGATCAGCGTCGGAGGTTACTTGGTTCATGTACATAGAGTACTGTTTAAGAAACGCCTTAGACAATTGTGAGAAGTTGTCGGTGCAGTTCTTTTCGAGCTTTGAGAACCACTCGAGAGCATCGTCTTTGAGGTTCTCAACAAACACAAGGCAGTAACCTGCATCCTCTTCTTCCTTTTTGAACCTCGCACGCCCCATGGCTATTCTAAAGCATGTTAAGTGAGCCTTGGGGTCAGTTGTTCCATTGTAGGGTCGAATATTCATATTTCTTGGATCCGAAAGCCTAGTTTTGGTGAATCGGTCCATGAAAGGAGTTCTCTGAGCTTCTTCGAGAACATGTTCGATTTTGGGGGCATCACTTGTTGCTCGATGGACTTGGGATTTAACCTTTTTCATCTCATCGGCAGTTTGGATCAGCTTTCTGCGTAATTCATCTAGTTCGCTTTCTCCGACTACCCGCTGGAAATCATCATCATGTGCTTGAAGAGCATCTTCTCGTTCTCGTAAGATAGCGAGTTCTTGGTCAGTTAGATCGTTCTCACGGTCTGAGAGATCTACCACATCCTCAGGTTGAGTGCTATTGTTTTGACCTTCGGAATTAGGGTTTCCCTCAGCGCGTGTTTCATTGTTGGCGGTTGATGTGTCCGAGGGCGATGCAACAGAATTGCAGAAGTAGGGTTGATCCTACGAGAAGATGGTGTTCGGAGAGAACTTCCTCGTGGATCATCCCTCAAAGCCCCTGATCCTACTGGAGTAGCGAAATCGAGACGCTTTCTCAAAAGAGAAGCTCTGGATTCTTTTACCTTTCGGAGATCTTCGATCTGTTAAGTCAGGGTTTCCGAAAGCTTTTCGTGTTCTTGATTTTTCTTCTCAAGAGCCAGCACAGAGGATCGAAGCTGAGCAATAGTGGTTGCGTCTGTCCATCTCCATTTGGGTGTTGAGTAGATGCATGGGGTTCATCTCTAGCCATATTTTCGAGGTTTCGAACTAGGGTTTTCGCTTTCAAGAGTAAAGATTTCTCGTGTACCCTTCTTCAAGCGCCAAGTTGTCGGAACCGTAATTCACCTTAATATATTTTCGGAAAGTTGTTAATATGAGGATTCGAGAATCTTGCGAGAGAAAGCGTAAAGTAGAGAGAAAGATCGAAAAAAGAAATTAGGTCAAAAAGAGAATGAACATTTATTGCTATAATGTATTGAATGTGTGAACGTCTTGGAATATCTTACAAAAGGTAGGGATCGATCCTTATTTATACTAAGACAACCTGAGTTCTAAACAGCCTAAGTTTCGATGTGGGACAAAGGTCTTTTCCTTTTTTCCGACTACTTTTCCATAAATCTTCGAGGAAACTTGTAGAACATTCCATAAGTCGGTTTCAGCCCTTGTCCGTCCATCTTTCCAGCTCGGCCCAATTGTATCCCTCGTCTTTCGGTTCAGTAGTTCTCTCCGGTTTGTTTTAAGTTAAAATTTCTGTTATTTTTGATAGCCGAAAAATCGCGATGTTTCGAGAAACTTACGAAAACATCGGTATGTTTACGAAAAGACGCTAAAGATGAAGAACGAAGTGAAATGAGACGAAACAAAAAGTGTCAGCCAGCTCGGTCAGCATTTTCCTACCGAGCTGGGCGGTCAGCATGCTGCCTGCCGTTCAGCTCGGTAGTCTGGGTGCGTGAAACACCGAACTGGCTGCTTCTAGGTCCATGATGTCGTCCAGCTCGGTTTCCAGAATGGGAGGAGATCTTCCGATAAGTCGTGGAATGCGTCCAGCTCGATATGCTGAAGGGTGTCGGCCAGCTCGGTATCCAGGAGGGTGGATTTTACCGAGCTGACTGACATATGTCGTCCAGCTCGGTAGTTTGGTGAAGGAAACACCGAGCTGGCTGCTACAAGCTTCTCGTACCGAGCTGGACTGCAACTCCCAAATTTTCCGTTTGATCTAATTCTTCTTCTATGAGCTTAATAATCATTTTCCAAGTGGTTTCATGCTCAAAAGCCTTGTTTTTTGGAAGTTAATCCTCGATCATTGAACACATATCCTTTTCAGCTTGGAACTCTCGGAAAGTGTCATCCAGGTCAGTTTCCAGGAAGGGAAGGATTGGACCGAGCTGACTGCATCATGCTGTCCTGCTCGGTATCAAATGGGGAGCATCATACTGAGCTGAATGCATCATGTCAGCCAGCTCGGTATACTGATACCGAACTGACTGCTTCGTCCTTCCCAGATTTACGCTCTATCGTAGATGCTTGGCAAAACATGTCGGTCAGCTTGGTAGGACTGCTAAAGTACCGAGCTGGCTGTTTTTACTCGAAAAATCGTAGCTTTCGTTGGTTTATCGGAGGAATCGTTCAAAAGATAAAATGATCAGCCGAACGTGATGAAGAGATGTCAGTCAGCTCGGTATCACTGGCAGGTCTTGATACCGAGCTGGCTGTCTTGTTTCGTCCAGCCGATCATCCTTGGTTTGATGAATTGCGAGTTCATAGATTTCTCGAAACAGTTCTCGAAAGACAGCATTTCTTACTTTCTTCGCAGAGTTAATCGACAAAGTGGTTCGAAATGAACTTTCTCCGAACTCATATCTAAATATGGAAACTCCTTTTCAATATTAAAATATTTTAATCGTTAATTCCGGAAATGTGGGTTTTGACCCCAACAGTAAGAAACGTAAAATTAAAACTATACATCGAATATTTTTTTATAAATAGTTAAAAATATACATAAATAAACACGTAATACTATGGATAGTAAGATATGAACATATAAGTGAAATTGTAGAGAACATAAATTGAGGAAGAAAAAGTATGAAAGACTTGAGCACCTGATGTGCAAATGAATTGACATTTATATTTTCGTCATCCACGACTGAATTAGCTGTGTTTTGATGATGAGACTAACAAAAAAAAAATGAAAATTCAATAATCACAATCTATATGTGAGTTACCAACTATAAGAAAAGGAAGGTGAACTAACTTGTTGGGGGTAGGAAGTGGAGATGAACTTGACACCATTTTCAGTTTCATCACCACATACGTGGGACTCGCCAGCATGAGCACCTTTCTTACTCTGCCCCTTTCTTTTATATTGTAAGTAACATGTAGATTATAAACATTTATTTAGAAATGAAGAAAAAAGAGAAAACTTACCAGTCGACGGCGTCCTTGCGTTTTAGACTTAAGAGGGAGCTGCGTCTTTGTTGCAGTTTGGTTCGCAAGAGATGATCTGCGCGTGACTCGTTTATCAATGGATGCGTGAGTAGTAATGGTCTCACTCGATTTCTGCCTCCAACATGAAACAGTGTCTACATTTGTTGGAGGAGATGGAGTACTTGTGGCAGGATCGGTTTGAGTTAACCGTTTCTTTAGTCTTTCGAAATGTTTATCGAGTAGTTCAAATTTTTATTCGTATCTTCTCTCCCACCGAGCTTCCAAGTCAGCAACACATAAGCTGATGTGTCGCTTAACGTCTTTGGACAGAAGCTGGGAAATGTAATGCAAATCATGTGTGGTGAGAACAGTCGGAGATGGGACAGGTAACGTATCCGAGATATCATCATAATCAGACATGAAATCATTATCAGAACTGTGACATTTCCTCTTGTGAGTTTCTGTTCTTCTTCGGACAGGTTCCGGAACCTTCTGCTTCGATTTGTTTTCTTCAGAAATCTTGGAGTATTTTTGTCTTTTAGATTTTTAACAAACCCAGACGTCATATTCAAATTCGATGTTTTCTTCAAGTAATTTCTTCATGTAAGCAACTTCATCGTTGTCATCGACCTCACCGGACCAAATATGTGAATCAAACTCCCCAGAAAGCTCACCGTGAATCATAGAAATAACTTGAACCTGTTATAAATAGAACTAACATATAAGTAATATGAAAATTTAAACATTGACATAAATAGTATACGATGTACTAACCGTAGGATCATCTTCAATCTCCATCATTTTGGAAACGCGAATGCCAGCGGTGGCTCGTTGGAAAGCTTTTCGGGCTGCTGGATCAATTAACGGCAACCTTAGTTCTGGCAAAAGTCCTCGAATGGCAGGAACAGCTTCGAAAGCAACTATTTGCAATGGCAAAAGAAAACCTTGAAGAGCTAAACTATCATTGACGAACAATTTACTGACTTTTGCCTTAATACACTGCATTGTCAAGTTAAAGCAGACTGTTCCCCACCTGTAGTGTAGAAAAGCATCAATGTCTTTTACCATCTCAACACTTTCTTCGGATATAAGAGTCGTATGTGATTTGGCACACAAGAAGCCCTCAACAACCAACAACGCGGCATAGCGTATCTTAAGTTCAGGATCTAATATAGACCGACTCTGAATTAAGTCAACTAGGTAGTCAACAGTGACCGTTTTTTGACCCGGAAAGAATTTATCCCAGTGCTCGGTTTTGGAATTTTTTTGAGGAGTTGGTGGTGCGAGCTTTCCACAGTTGAGTTCGGTTGCAATTGCAAATTCACAAAGGGAAAAACGCCAGGGGGTAGAAGCAAAAATCATCCAGTCTTCGTGCACTTGTTTGGTAACAAGTATCCTTGACAGAATGAAATGAACGAAAGTACCTGTGAAAGTGTATGTTGAAGCCAACTCAAAGAGCTTTCCCAAAGGTGAATTTCACAATCTATCAAGTTCAGGAGGATCAAGGAAAGTGGAAAGGCCATCTATCCAGCATAATTTGTTGTATGTGACAACTTTTCGGTTCTTAATCTGTGTAGAGATATCCAATGGATATAGAAGAGATGGGAGACGACGAGAACTCATTTAACTGCGATTGGAACATAAAACAGAATGAGTCAGGACATTGTCATGGAGACACACGTTAATAATGACAGACTAAGACAAATAATATACAATTACAATAAATATAATCTTCGTAATGGGTTCAACAATTACTGTCACTTGAATGTGAGAAAAAGTAGTTTTAGTACGGTTTTATTTGAAATGTGTTCTAACTAAAATCAATTCATGCTAATTCGGATTATAAGTAGAAGGAAAAACCATATCAGTCATACACAAATATAAATGTTCAAAACGAAAGTGATGAAACCTCCCTAAAACGATAAATAAATGTATTCTAATGGAGATAAACGTTAATAATGACAGATTAAGACAAATAGTATACAATTACAATAAATATATTCTTCGTAATGGGTTCAACCATTAGTTTCACTTGCATTTGAGAAAAAGTAGTTTTAGTACGGTTTTAATCGAAATGTGTTCTAACTAAAATAAATTCAATTCGATATGCTAATTCGGACTATATGTAGGAGGAAAAAGCATATCAGTCATACACAAATCTAAATGTTTAAAACAAAATTGACGAAACCGCCCTAAAACGAGATATAGATTTCTGCAATTTTAAAGCCTAAATTGTATCGAAACACACTGAAATTAAAGATTAACAATAATGTGGGAGCTTAAAAGGTATACAAATGTGATTAACAATAGATAATTGAGGAGAGTACTTACTTGTGAATGATAAGATGGAAGCGAGGGTTAAAACAAAAGAAATAAAAAACGGCCTGAGTAAGATCGAGTGCAAAGAAGTAGCCAGAACAGACGAAAGTGAAGACGACACGCTTGAGGGTTATGGAAGAAAGAGAGAAAACGGAAGAACGGTTTTGTTCGAAAGAGAGACGACGAGTTAATTTTCTCCGTCGAAAATATCGAAAGTGAACAGGAAAAGGAAACAAAATAGATAAGAGAGAGAGAACTAAATTTTGATCGTCCTAGTCTCCGAAAGAAAGATTTTGTGTTAGTTAGTATCTCACCATTGCAATTGCCATTAGGAAGAAAAGGAAGGGTGTAGAAGGTAACTTCCACAGGGTAAAGAGTTAGTTTATTCTAACGTTATAAACATAGGTTGGTATAACATATTAAATGGTCAATCAATGTTAGTCTGTATATATTCCCTTAAATGTATTAGATGAATATCCGCGCCACGTCCATGTTTGTTTGTTTTATTTTTCTTGTTTTTAAAATACTGATTTGTAAATATTTTTAATTGTATAGCATTTTTGTTGGATGAGTGTTATGATTTCTAATTGTTTTAATTTTTCTATTCTTTCTTTATGTGGGAACTGAAATTCACCTTAACGTATTTTATGAAAGTTAATGTGAGGATCCTAGAATCTTAGACAGAAAGCAAAAAATGTGGAAAAGATTGTAAAAGAAAAGGTAGGACCAAAGAGAGAGCAAATGAAAACGAGAGTCGTAAAAAGATTTTATTGCTTTTTTTGCTAAGTATCAAAAGATTGTTGTAAGATCTATCTACAAAGGAAAAGATCGATATGTATTTATACTAGAGGAACATAAGTTCTAGCTAATCGGATTCTCGATGTGGGAACTAGTCTTCTTTTAGTTTCCACCAACTTTAGCCTAATCTTAGAGAATCTTCGATAAGCCCATGATACTCTTCCTGCCGGCTCAGCCCGATTTCTTCCTTTCCGTCCGGCTCTGTCACAGGACAAGGGATGCAAGATGGCCAGACCGTCCATCCGACTCGTTCACGGGATGCGTGACGGCCAAGCCGTCCGTCCGGCTTGATCAGGGGACCCGGGACGGCCGAGCCATCCGTCTGGTCACGGGACGCGGGATGGCCGAGCCGTCTGTCTGGCTCTGTCATGGGACGCGGGATGCCCACACCGTCCATCCAGCTCGGCCATGGGATAGAGGACGTGGGACAGCCGAGCCGTCCTTTCGGCTCGGGCACGGGACACGGGATGGCCGAGCCGTCCGTCCGGCTTGGTTACAGGACGCGGGATGGCCAAGCCGTCCGTCCGACTCGGTTACAGACCGCGAGACGTAGGACGGCCGAGCCATCCCTTCGACTCGGTCACGGGACGCGGGACGCCACACAACAGAGCCGTCCGTCCAGTTCGTTCTCCTTCCAGAAATATCCAGATATAGAACTTTCCCCGATGTCCGTTAATTCTGAGGATGTGGGTTTTGACCCCAACAGTTAGCCCCCTGCTCGTCAGTTCGGGTATGAGATTGACGAGGTGACTAAAAAGTGTTACACGGTATTAAGGAATTGAAATGTTTCGGTAACCTGACTCCTGCTTTGTTCACTGCCGAGACGAATTCTCCAATATTGCTTAGTTGCTTAAGTGTAAATATATTTGTTTTGTAAGAATTCGTACAATGTTTTGGCCGAATCCTGGGACCGAGCCGATCATCCTCTCAAAAATTTACCGTTTGGAAGATGACCGATGGTGGGGTCCAAATCCAAATTTCCGGTATTAACAATTAAAATATTTGAATATCGAAAAAGAATTTCTATATTTGGATATAAGTTCGGAGGAAGTTCATTTCGAACCACTCTGTCCATAACTGTCTTTCGAGAGTTTTTCCGAGGAATCAATGAACTCGTAAATCGTTGAACAAGGGATGATCGGCTGGACGAAATAAGACAGCCAGCGTGGTATCAAGACCTGCTAATGATACCGAGCTGACTGACATCTCTCCATCATGTTCAGCTGACCATTTCGTCCTTTGAACGATTCCTCCGATAAACCAACGAAAGTTACGACTTTTCGAGTAAAAGGCAATCAACAAAGCTTGTAGGACAGTCAGCTCGGTGTTTTGGCAGCAAATCCTACCGAGCTGACTGACACACACGAGCTGAATGCATGTTTTGCCAAGCACTTGCCACAAAACGTCGATCTAGACAGCACAGAGCAGTGAGCGCGGTACAAATCTACCGAGCTGGCTTTCATGATGCATCCATCTCGGTATCACCTGCCCAATTTGGTACCGAGCTGGACAGCATGATGCATCCAGCTCGGTAGAATCCTTCCCCACCTGGAAACCGAGCTGGATGACACTTTCCGAGAGTTCCCAGCTGAAAAGGATATATGTTCAATGATCTAGGTGTTTCTTCGAAACCACAAGGCTTTTGAACATGAAACCACTTGGAAAATGTTCTTGACTCAATTATGAAGCTCATGGAATAAGAATCAGATCAAACGGAGTTCATACGCGAAAGTTTTGGGGTCCACAAGTTGGGCATTGCTGTCCAGCTCGGTACGGAAGCTTGGAGCAGTAAAATGCATGTTCCCTTCACCATTCCTACCGAGCTGGACGGCATATGCTAGTCAGCTCGGTAAAAACTACCCTCCTGGCTACAAAGCTGACCGACACACTTCATCATATCAAATCAAGTTGGTCGCATCCCATGACTTATCGGAATATCTCCTCTCATCATGTATACCGAGCTGGACGACATCATGCACCTTGGAGCAAGCCAGTTCAGCATTTCCTGCACCCAGCCTACCGAGCTGGACGGTCAGCATGCTGAATGCTGTCCAGCTCGGTCAGAAACTCCGACCCAGCTGGCTGACAATTTCTGTTTCGTCTCGTTTCGCTTCTTTCTTCGTCTTTATGGCCTTTTCGTAAAACGTAAGTTTCTCGAAACATCGTGATGTTTCATATATCGAACTAACCGAAGAAAACCATCAGACAAGGAATGGACTTGGGCCGATGTTGGGGTCAAAACCCTCATTTCCGGAATTAACGATTAAAATATTTGAATATCGAAAAATAATTTCCATATTTAGATATGAGTTCGGAGAAAGTTCATTTCGAACAACTTTGTCGATAGCTCTGCAAAGAAAGTAAGAAAAACTGTCTTTCGAGAGTTTTTCCGAGGAATCGATGAACTCGCANTGAACAAGGGATGATCGGCTGGACGAAATAAGACAGCCAGCTCGGTATCAAGACCTGCTAGTGATACCGAGATGACTGACATCTCTCCATCATGTTCAGCTGATCATTTCGTCCTTTGAACAATTTCTCCGATAAACCGACGAAAGTTATGATTTTTAGAATAAAAGGCAATGAACAAAGCTTGTAGGACAGCCAGCTCGGTGTTTTGGCAGTAAATCCTACCGAGCTGACTGACACACGAGCTGAATGCATGTTTTGCCAAGCACTTGCCACAGAACGTCGATCTGGACAGCACAGAGCAGTCAGCTCGGTACAAATCTACCGAGCCGGCTGTAATGATGTATCCAGCTCGGTATCACCTGCCCAATTTGGTACCGAGCTGGACAGCATGATGCATCCAGCTCGGTAGAATCCTTCCCCACCTGGAAACAGAGCGGGATGACACTTTCCGAGAATTCCGAGCTGAAAAGGATATATGTTTAATGATCGAGGTGTATCTTCCAAACCACTTGGAAAATGTTCTTAACTCAATTATGAAGCTCATGGAAGAAGAATCAGATCAAACAAAGTTCATACGAGAATGTTATGGGGTCCACAAGTTGGGCATTGCTGTCCAGCTCGGTGCGGAAGCTTGGAGCAGCAAAATGCATGTTACCTTCACCATTCCTACCGAGCTGGACGGTATATGCTAGTCAGCTCGGTAAAAACTACCCTCCTTGCTACCGAGCTGACCGACACACTTCATCATATCAAGCTGGACGTATCCCACGACTTATCGGAAGATCTCCTCTCATCCTATATACCGAGTTGGACGACATCATGCACTTGGGAACAGCCAGCTCGGTAGTTTTGCTACCAAATCTGTCCGAGCTGGACGGTAGGCAGCATGCTGACCATCCAGCTCGGTAGGAAATGATGATCCAGCTGGCTGACCCTTTTCGTTTCGTCTCGTTTTGCTTCTTTCTTCGTCTTTATGGCCTTTTCGTAAAATATACCGCTGTTTTCGTAAGTATCTCAAAAAATCGCAATGTTTTGTCTATCCAACTAACCGAAGAAAACCATTTGACGAGGAATGGACTTGGGTCAAGCTGGAAGGATGGACTGACAAAAGGCTGAAACCGACTTATGGGAGTCTTTAGAAGTTTCCTCAAAGATTTATGGAAAATCATCGGAAAAAAGAAAGAATATTTGTCCACATCGAAACTTAGGGTGTTTAGGGCTTAGGATGTCTTAGTATAAATAGGGATCGATCCCCACCTATTGTAACATATTCTAAGACGTTTTACGTATTCAATACATTATAGCAATAAAAGTTTATTCTCTTTTTGACATAGTTTCCTTTCTCTCTATTTTCTGCTTCTCTTGCAAGATTCTCGGATCCTCACATTAACTTTACAAAAATACATTGAGGTGAATTCACGTTCCCACAATTTGGCGATAGAAGGAGGGGGACGAGAAATCTTTACTCTTGAAAGCAAAAACCCTAGGTCAAAACTTCGAAATCATGGCTGGAGACGAACCCCTTGCATCTACTCCGCATCCAGAGGGAGATGTAACAGACGCAACAACAATAGCTCAGATTCGATCTTCTGTGCTGGCTCTTGAGAAGAAGAATCAGGAACACGAAAAGCTTTCGGAAACCCTGACTCAACAGATCGAAGATCTCAGGAAGGAGAAGGAATCGAGGGATTCTCTTTTGAGAAAGCTTCTCGATTTTGCTACTCCAGGAGGATCAGGAGCTTCAAGGCGTGATCCACGAGGAAGTTCTTTCCGAACACCATCCTCTCGTAGGATCAACCGTACTACTGCAACTCTCTTGCATCGCCCCTCGGAAACATCAAACTTCAACAATGAAACACGCACTGAGGGAAACCCTAATTCTGAAGGTCAAAACAACAATGTTCAACCTGAGGACGTGGTATCTCTCTCAGACCGTGAGGACGATCTAACAGAGGCAGAACTTGCTATCCTACGAGAGCAAGAAGATACTCTTCAAGGACATGAAGATGATTTTCACCGAGCAGTCGGAGAAAGCAAACTAGAAGAGCTACGCAGGCAGCTGGTCGAAACTGCGGATGAGATGAAAAGGGTCAAATCCCAAGTCCATCGAGCAACCAGTGACGCCCCTGAAATCGAACGTGTTCTCGAAGAGGCTCAGAGAACTCCTTTCACGGACCGAATCACCAAAACTAGACTTTCGGATCCCGGAAAGATGAATATCCGACCCTACAATGGAACAACTAACCCCAAGGCTCACTTGACATCCTTTAGGATAGCCATGGGACGTTCAAGGTTCAAAAGGGAAGAAGAGGACGCAGGTTACTGGNGAAGAAGACGCAGGTTACTGCCTCCTCTTTGTTGAGAACCTCAAAGACGATGCTCTCGAGTGGTTCTCAAAGCTCGAAGAAACTCGATCGATAACTTCTCACAGTTGTCTAAGGCGTTCCTTAAGCAGTACTCTATGTACATGAACCAAGCAACCTCCGACGCTGATCTCTGGGCAATATCCCAAGGCCAGGACGAAACCTTGAAAATTTTTATGGATCGATTCAAAGCCGTAGTCTCAAAGATCGACAGAGTAAGTGACAGAGCTGCACTCGAGGCACTCAAAAGGTCGCTGTGGTGTGAGTCTCGTTTCCGAGAGGAGATGACACTCAATCCCCCACCAACAGTCCAGGATACTCTTCATCGAGCTTCTGGATTCATCAAGCTCGAAGAAGACATTCGAGCAAACGAACGAAAACATCGAGCGAAGCCATCTGGCAAGAACGCGCCACCAGCTCCCAGCGCATCGTACGTAAAATTTGAGTTGAAAGGCGGAGCTCACAACTACCAAGTGGCACCAGGATCGTCCCAAGATGGACCATCCAAACCACAGTGGAGAGCTGGATGAGGAAAGAATCCAAACGCCAGAACTCGCGACAACTCCACTTACGATGAGAAGGCCTACTGTGATCATCACANGGATCCAAGCTAACTGAAAAGCTCCTAGCTGGGGAGCTCGGGGACATAGCCAAACTTCTTGTGATGGAAACTCACGGAGAATCTGATCAGCAGGAGGAAACCGCAGACGAGTTACCCGATCAGGCTCCAGAAAGACCTTCTTCGGAAACTCCAAAGCGTGGAAAGAAAAACGAAGAA
>OVBI01002543.1:0-19191 GCA_900406495.1 Sisymbrium altissimum | reverse complement strand
CTCAAAATTCTTAAAATTTTTAAAAATCCATCTACCAATAACCCCCCCTTAGTGTTTATATTTTAAGATTTACGGTTTAGAGTTAACATTCGGAATTTTTTTAAAATACCATTTTCATCACGTACCTTTTCAAAAATACCATTTGCTTAATGAGTATCATACTCTTAATAAATTAATCACAAAAAATCAATATTCATTTATTCTCCAAACCATACTTTTCTTGCTGTCGATCAATCTTGCTCTTCCTTATCCGGCAAACCTCTCCATCTCCAGTAAAACCTCCATCATGTATGATACAAATTGGAATCCGGCGAGAGAAGATAGTAGAATCTGTTGAGTGAGAAGATCGACGATTAGAATCCAAGGTGTTATGAAGAAAGGATTGCCAGAGGAGTAGAGAGAGTAACGCTGATTTGCCGGATGGTCGGCTGTGATCTCCTTGAGACATAGACTTGATGGATGATTCTTGATTTGTGTGATTGAGCGGCGGGAGAGAGGAGGAGAAGTAAGCTTCCTTGCGATGGAGAATGAAGAGATAGGAGAGATGTGATTAACTTTGCGAGTGAGAGACCAGAAGAGCGGATTACTAGTCTGCCATTAGCGTCCTCGAGAAGGTCTGATATGATATGTTGGTGAAATTCCATCGGAGAAAGCGATGTTGGATGATCGAAAGCTTTATATGGCGAAGCGTTTAAAGTTCGTTTTGGAAAAGAAGATGGACGATTTTATTTGTACTTATTTATAAATAAGGGTTTATAAAATTAGAAGCTCAATTATGCCATAATAATGTTGACAAAGAGAATGTTAACAAAATGATCTGCTTCTGACCATCTTTATGTCTTGTTCACCATGTGATACCAAGAGGGATTCACCTCTGATTGCATTTTAAGATTTTGTTAAACCACAACGATTCTTAAATGGAAGCACACAATGCTTCTTAAATGAAAGCAATCAACCATCTAAAAATGTAATAAGTAACATTAAATAAATTTAATAAACCCTTATAAATAATTTATACAGCTTATAAATAAATTTATAAATCTTTATAAATATTTTTAAAACTATTATAAATGATTTTTACACTTTCTAAATGATTTAAGTCCTCAGTTATGAATAATTTTTAGGATTTATTTTTAAAGGTTACTTAATAAATGATTAATATCCCTTTATAAAATGATTTATAAACCTTAATAAATAAAATTTTATAAACTTTTATAAATTATTTATAAATCCTTATAACTGATTCAATAAAGGTTTTGGTGAAAGAATCCAAAATCCAAAAAACAAATATCAAGGATCCTTCGTGAGAATTTGGTTGGCAAGAATTTTGATACGCAACACTCGACCAGCTTCTTGTGTACTTTAGTATTGTAAGCACTTTAAAATTTACATACAAAGGCGTTCATATGTTTTTTTAAAGATTTTCAAGGATTTACTTGTTATTTTAATTTAGGTTTATAAAGCCTTATAAATTTTTTTATAAATCTTTATATAAATTAGAAGCTCAAAATATTATGCCACAATAATGTTGACAAAGAAAATCTTAACAAAATGATCCGCTTCTGACTATCTTCATGTGATATAGAGAGAGAATCGTCTCTGTTTGCATTCTGAGGTTTTGTTAAACCACAATGCTTCTTAAATGGAAGTAGTTAACCATCCAAAAATGGAACGAAAGATATTAAATAAATTTTATAAACCATTATAAATGATTTATACACCTTATAAATAAATTTATAAATCCTTATAAATATTCTTAAACCATTATAAATGATTTTTACACTTTATAAATGATTTACAGTCCTCAGTTATGAATAATTTTTAGGATTTATTTTTAAAGGTTACTTAATAAATGATTAATAACCTTTTATAAAATGATTTATAAACTCTTATAATCAATTTTTATAAACTATTATAAATTAGTTATAAATCCTTATAAATGATTCAATAAAGGTTTTGGTGAAAGAATCCAAAATCCAAATAGAAATATCAAGAGTCTCCTCGTGAGAATTTGGTTGGCAAGAATTTTGATACGCAACACTCGACCAGATTCTTGTCTAATTTAGTATTATAAGCACTTTATAAAAATTTATAAATCGTATAATATTAGCATACAAAGGCGTCCATATGTTTTTAAAGGATTTTAAAGGATTTACTTGTCATTTTAATATAGGTTTATAAAGCATTATAAAGTTTTTATAAATCTTTATATAAATTCTAAATTATAATTTTAAAGGTTTTATAATGGTTTATAAAGTTTAATTAAGGTTTTTATAAAATAAGCTAAAGTTTTATAAAACTTATATCGCATCCAAAATTAGATAAATTTTATAAACTCTTATTAATGATTTGTACACCTTATAAATGATTTATATACCCTTCTAAAAAATATTTAACACATTAATACCTTTAGAATATTTTAAATCATTAAACTAAATTTTACAAGTTCTTATAAAATTTTGTAAACCTTTATGATTGAAGAACATACATACGATATATAAGCTATGGTTTTATAAATGGACAATTTAACTATTATTAAATGATTGAAAGTCCTTATAGAATTTTATAAATTCTTATTAAACCTTTTAGAACATCTTAAAATCATTAAAGATTAGATTTTTATTTTTTTTACAAATTTTATAAACCCTAATAAATGATTTTATGAACCTTTATAAACAATTTTATAAACCGTTATAAATGATTTGTAAACTTTTATATATAAATAATTTATAAACCCTTATGAATGATTTATAAACCTTTATAAATTCTCAATAAAGTTGTTACATTATGTGTAATACAGTTTAAGATGATTTATAAACCCTTACAAATTATTTATAAACATATATAAATAATTTATAAACTCTTATAACTTGTTTATAAACCTGTATAAATAAATTTGTAACTTATAAACCTTATAAGCCCTTATAAAAGTTTTATAAACCTTTATAAAGTTTATCATAAAGCTTATACAGTATGCAAATCATGATTGAAGAACACACATATAACATATGAGTTATGGATTACATATATTTTATAAAAAGATATTCAATATATGTTATGTTGAATTTATAAGGGTTTATAAAAGGAAGGTTATAAAAGCTTTTGAAAATTATAAAAAAAACTTGATAAACTACATCTTTGATAACCATAAAGTGCAGAATAATCTATAAAACCCTGCATAAAAATTTATAAAACCTTTTATAAAACCTTATAAAATATTTATAAAGCCTTATAAATTATTGTTAAACCCTTACAAATAGTTTAGAAACTCTAAGCCATCGAAAATATTAGATTTTGGGTCTGATTGTTTGAAGATTTAGAGGCTTTTGCTTTTTGTCAAAGTCTTCAAAGTTTTTTTTTTCTCCAATCACATTTAAATTTTTTTAACAGTCCTAAAAATCTTCCTATTTTTTCTCACAACCTATTTAACACTTTTTCTCTTGTTACGTAAATTTTCTCTAAAAGCTAACAATTTGTGGCTTTTTGTTTTTTGTTTTTCTAAATCTAGAATTAATATTTGGGAAATGACTCAAAATAGGTCTAAAAAATACAAAAAAAATTAGAATAGGCTAACTAAAAAAGAACTGAGTAGAATAGGGTGAATTTTTGCCAAAGACAAATAAACTCATACAAATAATTAATAACAAATTTGCCATTTCAAAAGAATTTCTGTTTTATTATGATATACAAAAATAATTTGACTTTTTTTTTGTCACACTTCGAGGGGCATAGAGTTCTCCGTCGATTCCCTCTCCGTCCACTCTAGTCTCCGTCAACTCCACTCTCTATTAACTCTATCTGTCGACTCCCCTCCGTCAAATCCCTCTCCGTCGACTCCCTCTCCGTCGACTCCCTCTCCGTCGACTCCCTCTCTGCCGACTCCCTCTCCATCGAACCCCTCTCCGTGAACTCCCTCTCTGTCGAGTCCCTCTCTGTCGCCTCCCTCTCTGTCGCCTCCCTCTCTGTCGCCTCCCTCTCCGTCGACTCCCTCTCCGTCGAATCCCTCTCTGCTGACTCCCTCTCCGTCGAACCCCTCTCTATCGACTCCACTCTCCATCGAATCCTTCTCCGTCAAATCCCTCAATGCTCGCCGACGGCAGAAAACCCTTCTTCAATTAAGTCAAATCGAAAAACTAAAGACAAAACAGATAGAAGAGGTAATTGTATTCTTGTTGACATGAACTGTATTCATAATTTTTGTTTTTTTGTACCGAATTTTCTTACGCTAATTACATACTACACATACTAGGAGAATGTACAATAGCAGTACTGGAAATTGGTATGGTATAGTTTCAGAAAAACATTTTTTTAGTCATTGTTCACATGATTATTGAGTTGTAAGACTATTAGCAGTGCCAGCAAAGAGTTTATGAGCTAGAGAAACTTGCATTATGATGGATTTCTTTATTGTGAACGTGATGTCAGTTTTAGGTAAAAATGTGCTTTGATTTTGTTTGTTTCATATATTGAAGCTTTTGATACGAAGTCAAATGTCAAGGAGATTAGAAGTCAATACTAATTTTTTTTGGCTGATGCATACTTCTGAATACAATCGTTCCATGAGACTTGGGTTTTCCTATTTTAATCTACAAATTAAACTTTGATGTTATTCTGATTTATCATTCTCATATTTGGTACAAATAGGAAGCAGAAACAGCAACTCTTGAAGCAAGAGCAAAATCTAAGCTAGGAAGTGTATGCCTCTAAACTTGATATCTTATTTTTTAATTTTGATCTTTCGTACTGTTTTTTACGGGGTATCTGTTTGAGTGACGCTGGAACTTTCCTGATCATATTAAAAGATTCCTTGTGATTTTTTCCTTGCTAGCTACTAGTCATGTTATAAATTATAACTTGTAGCTCTTTTATGGTTGATTCTTTGCAGCCTCCGGCAGGAAATTCTAGGCTAGGTTCGCTTATTGCTACAATTATTGGTAACCTGAAAGTATCCATCAGCAATGTACATATCCATTTATCTACTTTACTCATAATTTTCGTTTTGTGTTCTTGTTAATATGAATTTTAACTCTGAAATTTTTTATCATTTCTTGTTGGCATGAACTTTATCTATTCCACGCACAGCACACTCCCTAATTTTTGCCTGCTTTTTTTGTTTGTCGTAGATATGGCTTCATCAAGTGGGAAGGACATATATCCTCCAAGGCTGTATGCAAAGGGCAAGGCTCCAAAGCAGACAAAAAGTTTGAATCACAACTGCCATATGTCAAATCTATAGATGTTTACAACAGGAATTGGGATAGATGCTTGGGATGCAGTGAAGAAATCCTCTGTTGGTGTTATTGCGAAGTTTCAACAGTTTTCTTTCACATGGTCTGCACAAACCGTCCATTACATTCTAACAAATCAGCTTCTTGTTAGAAAGCCTTATGAGTTATGGTCAGTGATCGACGATCAGCCCATCAGATTTTCTTTGCATGAATTTGAAGCGATTACAGGTCTGAATTACTCTTCATTTACTGAGAATGACACATGGGACGTTGATCATACAAAATTTTGGAGAGAAATAAATGTTTCTACTTTGGAAGGACCTTCGTTGGAAGACTTACAGCAAGTTTTGGCAATATGCGGGGATTGAGATTTTGAGAAGAGGAGAATGATAGGATGGTTGTCTATTCTGTCAGTTGGAATCCTTAGCATTGCAGCCAATACTAAGATCCCGTTACAGCTTGCAAAAAGAGTTCTTAATCCTGAGGTGTTTGAGAATTATCCTTGGGGAAGAGTGGCATGTAAAAGCCTTGTAGAGTCAGTGAAAATGATTAATATTGGTGTTAATCTGACGTACCAACTTAGAGGATGTGTTCATATCCTCCTTATATGGGCATATGAAGCGATACCCATATTTGGTGATCTCTTTGGAAATATAAGGGAGGTTGAAGTTCCTCTTCTCTCGTACGCTGCATCTCGTCCACGAGATATCTTCACAGAAACTATTCAAGAACATAAGAAATCTAATGGGAACAAGGTAATACTTTAATTAAATTTACTATAGAATTGAGTATATTATATCTTGTAACTTACTAGTTGTTCCCAAAAATTCCAGGTTCGTGTAAGATGTTTTATGCATAGAGAAGATCAAAGTTTAGAGCCACAGTGGTCTGGAGAAAACATAAATGAAAAGGTCAATAACTTGATTGCTGATATACTTGAGAGTCGTTTGGATACATCAATGGGGTGTTGTTGAAGTTGTGCCTGTCAAGAGACGCAGAGATGGTAAAAGAGCAGCTGTAGCAGACAAAACAACAGAGGTAAGGTTCATTCTAAATTGTGTTTGCTTCTTCCATTTTCAGTTAAAAATTAATAATGTATGTTTTTGTAGGATGAATGTTATGAAAAGACAACTACGACCAAGAAGAAAGCTGGTAAAAGACCAGCTGTAGCTGCAGAACCGAGAACGGTGAGTGCTAATATACATTTTAATGTTTTGTTTTTCAAATTTGAAATGTGTTTCTTGTTTTTTAACTCGTGAAATTTGGTTTTTTTTTTACAGCTATTAGATGAATGTGATGGAGAGATGGAGAAGACATCATCACCACTGAATATGTGCTTAAAGATCTTGCAGAGAGTGTGTAGATGTTGACTGGAAAAGTTGAAAGTTTGGATAACATATTTTTTGCTAAGGTTGCGGTTTCTTTGGAATCTGATGTGTTGGAGAAAGTGGAAGCACAAGTGGAAACCCATGTACATGAGAGATTGGCTGCCGCAAATGAAAGAATGTCCACTTTGGAGGCACGCATTGCTTTTTTAAACCAGTGGTTCGTAACCAAATGGATTTCTGACTACAAAAAATTCATAGAGTCAGAAGATGGGTGGGTTTTCCGGACTACTACATGAAAGTTTTTGAGGGCACTCATCCGGCTGATGTTGTTACAAATAAGAAATGGTTTATTGATGTTGACCATTTATACGCATGTCATTTAATCAATGGCAATCATTGGGTTGCTCTGGACATCGACTTGGTGAATAAGAAGATACATGTGTATGACAGCAGATTTGGAGTTGTCCCAAATGAGAAGGATGTAGTGAATGAATGTAGGCTATTTGCGAGAATGATCCCTAAGTTACTGAGCATAATGGTTCCTGAAACGATCCAGAAGAAGTCATTGCAGCAGTTTATGGTGAAAAAGCTTAAAAGCAAAGTGCTACAAAATAAAGATCCAAGTGATTGCGGTGTTTATGCTTTGAAGTATATAGAATGCCTTGCTATTGGTTGCACTTTTGAAGGTCTTTCCGACAGTAACATTCAACGTCTCCGTGAGAAGTTAGCGGCGGAGATATTTGATGAGGTTGGAGAGGCACATGTGGCTACGGACAGTCTGGTGGTAGATGAACATTCTGGGTCTCCAATTTTATTAGTTCAAGATTAGTTATGTTTAACAGGTTATTTTACTATTAAGTTAATTTTGTAGTGTTTATACTTTGAAGTGTTATATCATATTATGAGAATGATGAATTTTCATGAGTATTACGACGTATTATGAGAATGATGCATTCAAGTAAGTGTTTATACTTTGAAGTCTTTCTCCCACCATCATACAACTGATCTGTGGGTCACAAGCAAACATTCTATAGAGTGTATACACTTTCGCCCCATTCTCCTCATGACAACAAAGACACTTGGTTTTGAAATATAGTGTGCATATTCTTCGTGGGACGAACGAAGAAGAGGGCAAACTCTATCTTGATATTTTTTACTCATTAATTATGTTTTTGAGTTTTGTTACAGATTTGAAAAGAGAAGAAAAATGTTCTCCACGAAAGATATTGGTTACAAAGGATCTTGTATATAATATATTTTTGGTTCAAATAAGTTAAAAATAGTTTCTTTTGTAATTGACTCACATATACAAAAAAAAAAATACAACATCGAAATTATTCTTGTAGCAGAAGAATCAACATTCGAATCTTACTCTGTTTTTCGAACAAAAAACAGAGGAATCAAAATCGAAGCATAACAACCACACAGACATCAAATATCACAAGTGCCAAGTGATAATAAAACAAAAAACTGTCATGTTCAACTTAAATTACTAATTAAACAAAAAAAAGTATCAAAATACAAAGATTATAATTGTTTCGGACATGTTTGACAATTATGTCCTATTTGATTGCATATTGAATAATCATGTGTTTTTCTTGGTCGTTTATTATCATTCATTTTCTCTAACACATATTTTGCTCTTGCATTTTTTGGTCTTCCCGGTGGTTGACGAACTTGTGGGGGTAAACACACGGTTTCTATGAAATGTTTGAAGTTGTGATGTTGTACCTATCTCCAGGGAAATGAACACGTGCTCACTTTCGAACATCCGCTTCTTCCAAATACTTGTGTAGTGCAGGTTTCAACGCCTTAATCTCATTGAAATTTACCTCGAAATCTATGATTCTGTAAGCATTGGCGGCTTTCTTTACCAAACGAAATGCATCACCACCTCCAAATCGTAAAAGTATATTCTTGTAGAGATGATATGTGCATATTTCCCTACTGGCCGTCGGATACACCATTCCAATAGCCTTACCAATAGATTTATGCATGTCTGAAATAATCGCAAAACCCTCAACATCTGGAATCACAAAGTTTAGCTGTCTGAAAAACCACTCCTAAGAATCGTCATTTTCGGTGTCAACTACAGCCCATGCTATTGGAAATATTTGGAAATTCTCATCCCGTGTTGAAGCAGTTAGTAACGTTCCTTTATATTTTCCCTTTAGAAATGTTCCGTCAACAACGATCACCTTCCTCATGAAAGGAAATCCATTCATGCTAGCACCAAATGCCATGAATACATATTTAAATTGACCCTGACTATTAACTTCTAAACGTGTGAGTGTTCCAGGATTTTCTCTTCTAATCATGTAAATGTATGTAGGCAAATCTGAATATCCACTCTCGGGAGAACCACTGACCAATTCTCGTGCTGCTAATAGTGTTCGACGAGCCTTTGGATAACTCATCTATATTTAAAAAAACAACAAATGGAAGATCACATTAATATCATAATAGTAGGCTCTAAATTAAGAATATCGATATAACAAAAGGGATAAACTCACCGGAATACCAAATCATTTTGTCATACCTTCCCCAACATGTCGTGGCAAAACATTTGGCCCAACACTACCAACATAGTCCTTATACAAAAGTCCAAGTATGTCAGGAGATGCTTGTCGGGAACGACTAAAAACGCTCTGTAACAGAACATGTGTGTTCTGAAACATACTTTCTTACGTAAAACAGAGGGGAATCACCAACTGGAGTAGCTCGAAGTCTCCATGTGCAGCCTTCCAACCAATACTTAACTACATAAATCTTGCTCTTTAATGTGTCAACTATGAAATCGAAGTGATGTATCACTGACAAAATCTTCAGCCTCGTTTGCAATGCCTCTTTGGACTCATATTGTTGTCCAACAACCACAGTGAGCGAAGCCAGATCAATGGGACCATCTGTGTTCACTCCCTTTGCTTCCTTGGTCATCGGTGTAGACTTTCGCTTCTTAATAGGCAAATTTTTTTTCACCTCCTTCTGCTCTACAACGATTCCGTATACACTAAAATTTTCATCACCAGAAGATGCTCCATCAAAATCATCACAAAAATCAAATCGATCCTCATTGTCATCGTCATCGTCGTGATTTTCTGATTGCGTAGTTAACACTCCAATCCTCCCTCCGCTTGTCTGACCTTTAGCTTTTACGTTTTTCATCTCATATTCAGAATTGATGACTACCTTTTTGGGTACAGTTTTAGATGAAGAAGCCTTTGTTTCCTCCAACGTCCTTTCCTTCAATTCAACACAAAGTCGAACATGGTCCGATTTGAGTAGTCGTAGAAAAATTTCATATTGTCTACTACAATTGACAATCACTGGAGGAGTATTTCACGGTAGTTTAGCCAACACCTTCTTAGGAAACATGTAACTAATTCAACATCATAGAATCTCCATTCAACCTTGTAGTCCTCGATGACCATGAAGATTAAATCTTCGTAAGTAGAACCATCTTTTGCTGCCATAACTCTGCTTCCTCTTTCTTGATCAACATGAAATTGCCATCTGTTCTTCTCGAAAATCCACTTGCCACAGACAATAATAATTTGATCTATTGGAAAAGAAGGAATTTGAGGGTTGTTGTTTCAGGGAACATGAAGTTAGAGAACAATAAAACAACGGCTGTACATAGTTGTTGATTTTGTGAGAATTATGAGATAGAGAGAAAAAAACTCAAAGATAGAAGACAACGTGTTTACCAATGTTAGGGCAAAAAATCGATTTTTTTGGGGCAGAACCGTTTTTTTTCAGTAATTCAAAATTATAAACTGTCATAACATAAGTAAAATAAATCTGTTGTCAAGAAATAATGAAAAAATCTCAAATGGTGGCTGACAAAAATTTAACGCCACGTCAAACATGTTTTTTAGGGCAAACACGTTTTCTAAATAACATTACTAATAAATCTGTTACAACATAATAAAATAAATCTGTTGCTACTTCAATATAAAAGTCTATCACAAAAAAATCTGTTATCAAAAGAAAACGGATAAAAAGCCTATTCTAGTAAAAAAATAAATCTGTTGTCTCATGAAAACTAAAAATCTATCCAAAACATTAAATCTGTTCGAAATAAAAAATCTGTCATCGAAATTAAATCTGCCATCAAACAATATATAAACCTGTCGAAAAATGTAATTCTGTTGTAATGGTACCATAGACTTTTCATAAACCTGTCTAACCAAAATAAATCTGTCGTTCGTTCAACAGGTTTTTAAAAAATCTGGTTCAGAAAAATAAGTCTGTCGTTCGTCCTACAGATTTTTCATAAACCTATCACTAAAAATAAATCTGCCCCCTAATATAAAAAAAAATCTTACATTTAAATAAACTTGTGACAAGTTTTACATAAATCTGTCATTCTACATGAATCTTTCACTTCATGCGATAGATTTTTCATTTAAATATGTATGATTAATCTGTTACTCTAAAAAAAATCTATCTCACTTAAAAAATGTGTCATCAAAATCTTTTTTTTTTTCGAAAATTCGGTGGTAATTTCGTAAATATTGAGTTTTTTTAATAAGATGGAAAAAAATAGTAATGGCATAAATGGTAATTATTTGTTTCCTCCCAAAGTTTTAAAGGGTAATATAGCCATTTATTTAGATTCAGAAATTGAAATAAAAACAGATCTAATCTAATAATTAACATCAATTTTAGGCATATTCTAGTTTTTTTCCCTTAATATTTTAAAGCCTAAAATTTTAATATTAATTTTTTAAAAAATCTACAGCCAACAAAGTTATAGCTTTTAAAACTAATCAGAGCCATACAAATTCACTACTAAGACGGTTTTAGTCATTTGATGCATCTTTACAAGTAATTTATAAACTATTAAAATAACTTATAAATCTCTTATACATGAGTTTATAAAGAGACAGCACTCTTTTTCCTTGAAAATGAACACTTAGTTCATAACATTTGAATGTTTGACTGTGGTTGTAAGTGACAAGAAAAATCAATGAAACTATTATTTTCATACCTAAATCTATCTTTCTTCTTCTTCCTTCTTTCTTCTCATAATTCTCCTTATTTTTCATTCTTAATCTCTTAATTCTAACATGGTATCAGAGCAATAAGCTCATAAACTCATTCTTTAATCCGCAAAACTCTTATTTTTCATCTCTTTCTTTTAAATCTCAAGTTCAACCATGGATAACTCAAGTCCAATTGTAGTTCCTATGATTCTTACAAGGTTAAACTACATTCTCTGGTATAGGATGTCAAAGACTACTCTTGGTGGAAGAGGTTTGTGGAGCCATATAACTATTGATGAAACTCCAAAGAAATCTGTCTAACAAGAAGATGGCAAGGAGATGGTCCTTATGGATGAAGACAAATGGTTTTAAAAAGATCAGTTTGTGTTTTTTATCCTCCAAAACTCCCTAGAAGCATCAATCTTGAAAACTTACTCCGATTGTGAAACTGTCAATGATCTTTAAGAGACTCTTAAAAAATGTATGGAAACACCTCCAATCTAGGCAGGGTCTTTGAAGTAAAGCAAGCCATTAACAACTTCAGTCAAGAAGAAATGGAGTTTACGCAACACTTTGGGAAGTTCAGATCTTTTTGGGCTGAGTTTGAGAAAGCCAAGTACAATGGATCCAGATGTTCTACTTGAGAGGTGTGAACAAGACAAGGTCTTTGGGTGTTAAATTCGGGTTTTTACTATGAGCTTCCAACTAAAAATCAATTGGCAATGAGTGGATTGGCCCTAACCCTTTATATATTACTTAATTATTTCTCCAACTACCCGATGTGTGACTTTCATTCATTAACACTCCCCCTCACGCTGAGGCATGACTATCTGTAGCGTGGGTAATTGTGGGAACAACATCCACGGAGTGGCTCAACATCGGGTTGCTCTGATACCATGTTAAATTCTATGGGATTCCAACTCAAAACCAATTGGTAATGAGTGCATTGGCTCTAACCCTTTATATAATAGTTCATTAATTCTTATATTTCCGATGTGGGATATTTATCATTAACATTGGGCTCTTGCTAACTCTAAACTCCACCTACAACTACCTGATCAAGCATCTCCTAAGGTCAGATAAGTTTCCAATACTTGAAGAGGTGTGTGCACATATTCAAAAGGAACAAGGATAACTTTGTCTCTTTGGTGGAAAGGGAGAGCTTGTCACAGCCAACAAATGAGTGTATATGCAGGAAGAAAGGAAGGTGTTAATGTGTGACAACTGCAAGAAAAAAGGCCACGATAAAGACAAGTGCTGGATTCTACATCCCCACCTCAAACCAAAAAATTTCAAAGAGCCAATAGCCAATGAAACGGTTGAGAAAGCTGGTCTTATTACACGTTTTAAGGAGGGAGAAAGCAAGGCCATGGTAGCCACTCATTCCTCCTTGATGACTACTCAATATGAGATGGTGAGGAGATCAGATCTTGATGCTCTCATCAAACCATCAAAGAAAATTCTGGTCAAGTATTTGGTAATTCTTTCCATGCTTCAAACATCTCTAAGCCATTGAATTGATTGTAGATTCAGGAGCTTCTCATCTTATGCTTAGTGATTCAAACCTGATTAGTAATGTTGAACCGGCTTTAGCAAATGTTGTGATAGCAAATGGAGATAAAGTATCAATCAAATGTGTAGGCAATCTTAGGCTATTTGATAGAGAATCTAAAGTCTTATTTATGCCTAGTTTTACATCTAATTTTCTTTCAGTGAAAAAGGTAACTACTGATTTGAATTGCAATATTATTTTTAGTCCTAATGATGTGCATTTTCAGGATATTGAGACAAATAGGTTACTTGGGAAATGTGTGACCAAAGATGGCCAATATTTTCTTAAAGACACCAAGCCTATCTCATAATTATCTTATGTTCTTAGCTCTGTCTGTGCTACCTGATAAACCGGATTCCAAACCAAAATCCTCAACGATGTCTCTCCGTTTCAGGTATTGAACAAAATGAAATCATCTATTAATCACTTACGTGTCTTTGGGTGTGTTTTTTTTGTCCTTCTCCCAGGAGCACAAAGGAACAAGCTTGAAGTAAAGAATGTAAAAGCCATGTTTATTGGCTACTCAATAATTCAAAAGAGGTATGTGTTATATACCAGAAACCAGGAGGTTTATGGTATCTAGAGATGTCAAGTTTTTGGAGGCCAAGGGCTATTATGGTGAAAAGAGTTAGAACAATCTGAAGGATCTATCTCATCCACCATCAGATCGAGTAACAAACCTTAAAATCATATTGGAGACTCTTGGTATAAGTTCACCCAAGGAGAAGGAAGAAACAAGGGGGACAAATACAACTGTGGAACCTCTAGTATCTGGTGATGACATCCACCTTGATCATGACGGGGGCAGACAAGCAGAACAAAAAGAACCGCATGTGCAACAAGATGATTGTGAGTTGAAACAAGAAGGTTCTGATGTTCATGAACAAGATGGAGTGTCTCAAGATGTTCAAGAAGAAAAGGAGCAAGAGCAACCAGTCCAACCTATGCAACCTTTGAGAAGGAGTACAAGGATCATAAAACCCATAGTCTACTACAATGCACAAGCTGTAGCTCATCTTATCCAAGCGGTTTGCTCTCTGGCTCACTTTCCCTTAGAACATCAAGTTTTTGTTTACAAATTGGATCAGAGACAGGTACCAAAGACCTATGAAGAAGCCAAAGATCATAAAGTCTGGAAAGATGCAGTAGGTGATGAAACTGGAGCCATGGAACGCAACCAGACTTGGGATGAGGCAGACCTTCGCAAAGGTAAGAAGGCCGTGAGTTCCAAGTGGGTGTTCATTATCAAGTATAGAAGTGATGGGGGCGATTGAGAGATATAAAGCAAGACTGGTAGAAAAAAGGATTGACTCAGATCTATTAAGAGGATTACGTGGATACTTTTGCACCAGTAGCCAAACTTCACACAGTAAGAGTTATCCTCTCTTTAGCAACTAACCTTGAATGGGATATTTGGAAGATGGATGTCAAAAATGCATTCCTTCAAAGTGAGTTATAAGATAAAGTCTACATGACTCCTCCACCTGGTCTTGAAGATACGGTTACACCAGTTTAAGTTCTTAGGCTCAGAAAGGCTATCTATGGCCTGAAGCAATCACATAGAGTTTGGTATCATAAACTGAGTATTACTCTCAGAGATAGAGGATTCAGAAAGTCTGAAGTAGACCACACTCTTTTCACCCTTCCAAGCCAAGAAGGTATCATTGTTGTCTTTATTTATGTAGATGATATTATCATCTCAGGGAGTGATAAGGCAGGTATTCAAGCCACTAAGGTATATCTTAACTCTGTTTTTGATATTAAAGATTTTGGTGAGCTAAAATATTTCTTAAAGATAAAAGTATCGCTCTACAGAAGGACTCTTTTTATCTCAAAAGAAGTACATACTTGATTTGTTGTCTGAGAGAGGAAACATTGAAGGTAAATCAGAAAAGACACCCCCTTGAAGAATGTTACAAAGTCATAAGAGAGGGGGTGACTGAGGACAAGTTGTATGGAGACTTCAAACAATATACAAGGATGGTTGGTAAGCTAATCTATTTAAACATTATCAGATCTGATATTTGCTTTGATGTGAATCAGGTGAGTTAACACAAGCAAGCTCCCAAAGTGTACCACTGGAACATGGTGAAAACAATACTCAAATATTTGGATGGGTTGCAATGAAACCTCAAAAATAATGGAGTACTGTGATGCTAATTGGGCTGGAGATAAAGAGGACAGAAGGTCTACAACCGGCTACTTGGAAAAGCAATAAGCAAAAGGTGGTCTCATGCTCAAGCACTGAAGCCGAGTATAGAGCAATGAGAAAGCTCACCAATGAGCTTATTTGGATCAAGGCACTTCTTAAGGATTTGGAAATTGAATTACCAGACTCAATCACCATGCATTATGATAACCGAGTAGCTATTCACATTGAATCCAACTCGGTGTTCTATGAAAGGACTAAACACATTGAAATGGACTGCCACAACATAAGACAGATGGTCGAGCAAGGAGTGATTATACCGTGTTACACAAGAAGTGAAGATTGGTTGGCTGACATTTTCACCAAGACAGCCAGAACCAAGGTTTGTCATTTCATCCATTCTAAACTTGGACTCATAGATCTCTCACGGTCATAAGTCCCTAGGCCATGAAATCTATACTCTTTTTCCCTTAGTATGATTTTGTCCCATGAGGTTTCCCACACTTAGGTTTTTAATAAAATAGATCTTCATGGTTCCAAGTTTGACGTACGAAAATCCTACGGTGAAGCTTAAAGGAGAGTATTGTGATGAAGCTCAAGAGTGAATAGTATCCGTGGATGAAAAGTAACCACAATGAACAGTAAAATGGTTTAATTAAAGTTATATATTTAGTTAGTTTTTCTTGTAAGTTTTATCTTTTACTTATCCATAAAGTGTTATTTATATATGTGGTTGTATAAGTGACACGAAAAATCAGTAAGACTTATTTTTAGATCTAAATTTATCTAGATTTATCTTTCTTCTTCTTTCTCTTTTCTTCTCCTAATTCTCGTTATTTTTTATTCTTAATCTCTTAATTCTAATAACACCAGAAACCAAGATTGGTGCCTAAGAGAAATAGCTAGAGATGTAATCACCATTGTTCTTAGCCATAACACAGAGCTCCACATCATCGAACCTCTCGTTCGCGTGAAAGTACCCAGCAAATACTTAACCCTTGAGCCACATAATGCTCCTCTATCTAAACACATCCAAACAGCAAAAAAATTTTTTTTCAGAATCCGTAAGTTAAGAATCTCAGATCAAGAGAAAAAAGAAGGTAAGAACTTTCTCATCTGCAAATTCGCATTGAGAGCACTTATGGATACAAACACTAAATCTATCAAACAAAGCTACAGAACAATGTTTTGCTGGTGGTTAACACAAAACAATCCAAGATCTGAATTTCCTAATGCTAAAATAGAAACAACAGTTCTTCAAGAAAGACAGAGAGAGAACTAAATATTGTTCTTCCTTTGGGCAGTTCATAATCAAAGGTATACCACATGTCTGTTCCCATAGGACAACGATCTATACATGACTGTCAACATTGTGTGAGTAATTTTCCTTAAACATCATACAAAAATAATTACTATTAGCTTTGTTATGTTTCTTTAAAGCCATTTTTAATACCATCTTAGACAATCAAACCAGCTTGGAACTTTCAGTTTAAAGTCCTACAAACATTGAAATAATACACTTTCAATTTATCAGATGAAAAGGTTAGTATAACATATTATTTTTTGTTTTTTCATCTTTAGTATTGCAAATCTATCAAACTGATATGTTTCGATTCACACAATATTTTTTCACTAAAATGATTTTATATTTTGTGTATTGTAACATCTTTTTTACGGGTTTGCAGAACATATATGCCATTCCAAATATATCAATCAATCTAATCTGAATCAGGTTTGTAAAAAATACACTCTCATTTAAAAAAAAATAAAGATCGAGTTGTGTTTAAATAATATGATGACTCTGAGTAAAGAGGAGGACCAATAATGCCTACAAGTAAATAATAAATTAGAAATTATGGCGTGGTACTTGGCATACTTCTGCTTCTTATTCTATCATAGGGTTGAGAGTTAGTGTTGTTTTATATATACTGAAAAAATGATTTCCAAACCTTCAGATGAGAAAATGGATGCTATCTTGATTAAATACTTTTAAACTTCTTCTTTTTTTCTCCTTACTAACAGACATATTATGAATTGTGCTCCAATGAAACTGATTGAAAAAAGAAAATATATCCAGTATAAAAAAAGAAAAAACAAAATAGATCAAGAAGAAGCAAAGCTTTTTCAAGTTTTTTTCATTCAAGGACTTGATACATACCACTGCTTTGTGGACCCATAATCGAGGCAAACGCATATGAATGACCACATTCCTCCAATTTACCTCCTTGATAAAACTAGCTGAGCTGCCTACCCCGCGCATGCGCAGAATTGTTTTCTTTACTTATTTTTTAAAAGATTTTATAAGTTAATTTTTTTTCTTTACTTATTTTTTAAAAGATTTTATGAGTTAAAGTATGTTGTTATAAATTTTTTATTTTGGTGTGCTTTTGTTTTGATTATTTAATTTTGTGTGTATTCTTTATTATTTACGGTGTTAATGTTTGTCTTATGTAATTAATTTCTCTACTGATTTTATTTTTCTATCTTTTCTGTAACCGTTTTTTTGGGCTGTTTTGGTGTTATATATGGTTTTCTATATTTCTTTTGTGAATTTTCATTTTTTTATAAGGTATATACTCATGTTGGATCTAGTTTATTATTTTCATTTGATAGCTTTGTGTTTTAAAGCTTTCCAATTGTATTTTAATATATTTGTTTTTCTCTTTTCGTTGCTTTTTTCATTGTGCTACTATTGTTATTTATCTTTACCTTGATATTGTCCTTTTAGAACTGTTCTATTAAGTAATCTATTTGGTTTCCTTTCTAGTTTTTTCTATATGTGGATTAATTTGCTTTTGTTAATTATTGCGTGTTTCTAAAATCGTAAAAATCTTTACCAAATGTATTATTACAATGTTTATTATAAAAAAAATGCTAATGCGAACAGCTAATTCTTAATTATGTATCTTTGTAAGTAGCTGTTTCTTAATTCTTTGCTGAATTTTATATGTATAAAATGAAATTTTAATTTTAACGATCATATACTTTTATTATTTTTACATTTAAACGTAATATTTTAGGTAATGTTATTTAATATTTTATGTTTTTTTCTTTTTGACTCATTAATCTTTATTGATTGTTCATGTGTGTTGCAGAAGATGCAACTGGTACGACCCATTTTAAATTATTGATATTCTATTTACATCTAGCTTTTTCTTTATTTCAATAACAAACAGCTACCATTTTAAAATAAATTATAATGTCTAAATATTTTTAAAAATAACCCTATCGATTCTTATTAACCTTATCCACAAACTAATTTCTTCGTCGCCTCTTCCGACTCAAATCTTGCAGGTGGGTTTTGACGGTATCTCTTCCTTTCGTCTGCTGTTGTAATTATTTTTTTTCATTGTCGTTGTCATCCTCCGCGATATTTATAGTAGATTTTGTTACCGTAATATTATTTTCACAAAGTTTTATTAAATAAATTTTGAAATTAGATAGTTATGATTTTTTTTACCAAATTATTGTTTTGACAAAGTTTTATTAAATAAATCTTGAAGTTACATAGTCATGATATAAAGTTTACAGTAAACTATAAGAAACATAACAATTAAATTATGTTTTTAAAAAAAAAACATAATAATAAAAGTATGAAAGACCATCATCAGAAATTATCTGCTTTCAAAAATATGCGCTGATTGGTTGAAATCTTTTTTACCTAACCAAATATTTTTTTTTTTGCAAACCGGTGTTGCCAGAATCGAGTCTCGGAAATCCAGTTATAATCTCCAAAGTTGTGAACAAAAAAAAAAAAAAAATCTCTAAAGTTGTAGACAAGATTAATAAAGTTTATGTGTTTACACTGAAGTATATCAGATTCCTTAGTTTTTGAAATAGGTTTTTCTGCTTCGGAAAGCCTGTATTGATAGTACTTGTAGTCCACACAGCTGCTGTCAAAAAGAAATCTGTTGGGAAACAAAAGCAAGAGATGCAAGGTGAGAAA
>OVBI01002542.1:0-19203 GCA_900406495.1 Sisymbrium altissimum | reverse complement strand
GTGATATTAGCTTTGTCCGAGCTTACACAACTCTAGACCATAGTACGGGTTACAAAGCCTTAGGCCTTGGTCGAGAGGAGTTGAGCTGGCACGGTGTGTTGGCCTCGGCTTTAATNCTGTGACATCTTCGGGTTGGTCCGGGTTCTAAGGTTGGTTGTGCATGTTCTTGTTTGATTGTTGCACGACCGACATGTCAACTTAGTCCTAGACCGAACCGGGTGTGTTACACTTTCGGCCCCACGGTAGGAGCCAATTGTTTGAGGTGAGATCGGGTCGAGCTGTTCTGAGTGGAACAGTTCGATCTGAGTGTAATGTGAAGTGGGTCTGAAAGCTCTGATTTTGTAAAGTGTGTCTTTTCCTTCTGATCCTCCTCCTATTTATACTCCTTCTTCCCTCGATCCCCGATTACTCGCTGTTAGCTTCTATAGGTTTCCTGTTCAATTCGGCACCATTTATCTGACACACTCCTCCTCCTGCTTCGCTACCTGCTCTGACAAGGACACATCTTCGAGGCGCCGAACTCCTGTAGTGTTCTCATTCGTGCGTGCCTTCCTTGGTTACCACCCTTCGGGCTTCTTCTTGTATCTTGTCTTTACCGAGCCTTTCTTCGTATTGGGCCGAGAAAACGATGGGCAAAGCCCATACCCAACACTTAGCTATGCTTTTTGGGGTAATACAAGTAAGAAGATTTTCTAGAAAAGTTACCACCAAAATTTTTCTCACTTCGGCTGTTATATTTTGCTATATAATAGTGTTATGTTCTTTCTATATACTCAGGTTGTGTATTTTCAGTAGCCTTCTTGTTCAATGTTTTACTCTTTCTCTTAATGGCTGATTTGCTTCTTCAGATCTTGTCTCAAAATGTCTACGCGGAAGCCTCAAATGCCTCGGCTTCTTCTTCAAAATGTCTCCTGCATGAGAAATGCACAGCAGATTCTAAGACACGTGAACGTATCTCTCCACCACGATGGTGGTGCACTCGTCTTAACCGGAACCAATGGATCTGCTAAGTCAACGTTCTTGTCAATGGTCAGAGGAAAGGGTTGCAACTTGTGAGGCTTCTGGGACAAACCACCGGTTGCTTTGGATGATGGAGTTAGACTGCTTGAGTATATGATTGCAGAGCAGAAGGAAAAAGGAGAGATTTGATTGTTGGGATTCATCTTCCGATTGAGATTAAAGATGCTGAGTTTTACAATGAAAATGTTGATTGATTATGCTTGATGGTGCAGATATTTCTTAGAAGTGAATCTAAGAGTTTAAATTTTGGATTGTCTTGTTTAATGGCTTAATATTTGGTATTGTCAGGTGAAAAATGTTCAATTTTGAAGATAAGATAGCTAATGTGATTTGAGACTGAAGGTAAAAATTTGAGAGTGGAGAAGATAACTATTGTGATTTGAGAATTCCATTTCTTTTGTAGTGTTTGAAACTGGATTATGGTGGCCCTGTTCTTTTCGGTGCCGCTGTGATTGACGACGACGATTGAAAATCATTTGCAAATTTTCTTTTTGTTGTCGCTGAAGAACACTGGCGTCAAGAAAATCAAAGGAATCCGATGATCTTGGTGTCGCTAAAATAAACAGCGATAGGTTTCTTCTGTATTCTCTCTCTTCAGCAACTGAAAAACAAGGACTCTCTTCCCCTTTTTTCTTATTTTCCCTTTTAAAGTTCGATCGTTAGCCGCTGCCGCAAGGACAGAACCCCGACCAGGGCCAGTGTGTTTTAGTAGTGAGGTTCTATTTATAGGAGCAAAGGAAGTCATGATTTAAAAATGTTTTGTTTTGAAAATTTAGAGAGCTTATCTAAACCTTAAGTCCGCAATGCTAACCCGTTCACGATTAGCTAAAAACCCCATTCAACATGAAAGAGTTCTTGATCTAATGGAACGAAATTTTAAGGTTTATAGATTTCATTAAGTAAAATATAATTACATTTGTCTTTGTGAGATCAACCTGCCAATTAGTTTATAGAGAATCTAAAGAACTTTGAACATATACAAAGAGAAGAAAAGAGGAGGCTAAGAGATAACTAGTTTAGGTTTACTTTCGGTTGATTAAAACAATCAATTCGCCAAGATTTTAATAGCCAAAAACACATACTCACTCCATCACAAGTTCAGAAATATAATAATAAGAGGCTAAGAAGCATGATGTTCAAAATCTCCAAATAGCGAAGCGTTCAGAAGAGTAACTTTTAAAGAAAGTAGCTAATATGAGGAAAAAAAAAAAAAACACTTTGCTTAAGCCTTGGCACTGGCACGACCGTAAAACTTGTTCTTCTCCTCGGTGGTCTGGAATTTACCATGTCCCTGCTTCGAGGAAGTGTCGATGAACTTGAGATTGATCTGCTCCATGGCAAGACGGGAAGTCTGAGTAAGCAGTGACTGTCTAAGAGTCACAACCCTCTTCTTTGGACCCATGCAGCAACCCTTAATCATCAAGTAATCATCCTTCACCACACCATAGTGTGCGAATCCTCCCAATGGAGTCACATCCTTCTCAGTCCTATCATAGCAGCCACAAACATCACCATCATCATCATAACAAAATAGGAGAAAGAACCAGTAAGTAGAAATTCAACGAACCTGTCGTATTCAGTCATGGCTGTGTGCGTCTCCTGACCAACCTTGCCCAACCTGTAAATCTTCTTGTTCAGCTCAGTACGGTGATGGTAACCGTTCTGACCAGCTCTTGCTACAGTGTAGGAGACTCTAGCTGGATGCCACGCACCGATACAAGCAACCTTACGTAGACCCCTGTGAGTCTTACGTGGGAGCCTTGTCACACCCCAACGGGTAACAACACCTTCGTAACCTTTACCCTTGGTTACACCAATCACATCAATCATTTCATCCTTCTGGAAAATAGCATCGATTGGGATCTGCTTCTCAAAGAAACTGTAGGCAAAGTCGACTTTCTGGGCAATAGTACCGCCATTGATCTGGATCTCCATCATGTGAGCTTTCTTCTGCTTCAATCCCTTCATCTTCCTGATCTGTAGAGAGAGACAAATTTGCCAGTAAGAACGAAATGAATAAGATGGTAACTTCAATGTAAACATTGAATAAGCAAACTTACCTGAGTGTGGGCCAAAACACGGATGACAGTTCCGTATTTCTTCATCTTCTCAAGCTGAGCTTGGATGGTCTTTTTGCCTTCCTCACTTTCGTACTGCTTTGCGTACCCAGTGAAAGCCTTCTTCTTAGACTTAGCCCAATTCTTGTAGAACCTTCTCCTAACCTCCTCACTCAAATGCTGAGCCCACACAGTGTTCAATGATCGCAGACCACGTGGAGTCTTAACATAAGCAACAACTCCAACAACAACCATAGCAGGTGTCTCAATGATGGTAACAGCCTCACATGTCTCCTTCTTGTGAAGCTCTACATAACAATAAAACAACAAAGTTAAAAGACATTAAGATAACCAGATAACCTCTACAACAAGATAGCTTCGGTAAAAGAACAATTTTACTTACTGGATCCAGGTTTCTCCACATCTCTGACAATGTGAGTCATACCAGCTTTGTAACCCATGAAAGCTGTGAACTTGCAAGGCTTTGATTGGTCATCTTTAGGGAATGCCTTCACTGAAATTTAGATTCAACAGTCAAATGTAAGCAAAAAAACTAAAACACAAGAAAGAGAAAACCTAAAATGAATCAAAAGTATTAACCTTTTCCTCTGTGACGGTTAGCTCTCTTCCTTGGAAGGAAACCAAGAGAACCGTGTCTTGGGTGCTCAAACTTCCTGTGAGACATTCTTCTCCTTCTAACCTCCATACAACATAAAACAAACCCATCAGAGAAAGAATACAAAAAGCTTCAAACTTTATAATTTAAACACAGAGATTTCACAACACAATAAAATCAGAGATGCATTTTCTGGTAACTTCACGCCCTAAGCAGAAAATAGACTTGAAAGGAAAGGGAAGATAGACGAACCTGGTGCCTCCGGCTGTTAAGCTCCAACAATGGGGACGGCAAAAGGGAAATGAAGTTCAAAACCCTAGTTTCGTCTTATAAAGAACCCGACTTTAACCCTCGAAGTCTTATGAAATGAATTTTCAAATGTGGCCAGAGTTTAGTCATTGGGCCAAAGCCCAACCGAAAATTTTAAAATTAGATAAAGGGCACAGGGTTCTTTGCCGTGGACTCCTTTCATTCTTTTTTTTCCTGGCCAACCCATTGCCGTTGATTAAAAAATCCTTTTAAGGCTTGATCGGTTTTCCTCTTACCAACCATCCACAAGCAGCTTTTACAAATATTAGCGATTACTAATATTTGATAATAACCACATAAAATATTTTACCATTTCATATCATCTCCTTTATGTAAAAGAATTGTTAACACTCTCGGACACTTTTCGAATAAAACTTACACTTAAGACACTTTTATATTTAGAAATATTTTGTGTTAGTATTTGTAATTTATTAGACGAAATTGCTCTTTTATAATTTAAATCTAAACTTTCTCTCTCTTGCCGAAACTAACAATAAAAACAATTTTCCGACACCGGTGTGGGAGCTCGCCATCGTTGACATCTCCTCTTTTCCTTTTTGTTCCTTTTGCTTCCATCGTTGTTATCTCCGTTTTCTTTTTGTTTGCAAGCTTTCCTTCTGATTATCTATGGTGCCGTGACGGTATCCTTTTTTCTTCTTGCCCCGTTTTTCTCCACAACCCTGTTACTTTATCCTGCCCCCTACGAAGCTCTCACTATCGTCTTCGAAGCCGTCTTCAAGTTTCAGAATCGTCCCAGATCTGAAATATTCCAAAGGGGTTATTGACCCTATTATCCTTCGAAGGATGGCTTCATTTCTTCGCGGAGACTGTTCTCTCCTCCACCTTTTCCGGTTCCCAGCCGCGAACTATCTCCCCTATGAGATAGGGATGGATAGGAAAAGATGGATAGGAGACGGATCCAAACCAATGGACAGTGAAATTTGGACAGCCACTACCAGTTGCCTTTCCACAATATATCTCAAAAAAATAATTGTACGTCCATCCCTATACAAATGGTTTAAAACCAAACGAGGATAAAATTTGGTCAGGCTCCTAACCACCGAAGAAAACATTTGTTAACCTGTACACATACAAGTGTCTCAATGGTAAAGTCAATTTGGACAGTCATCGAAACAATCATTTTTTTCAAAGATGAAATGCGATTGTAGATTAAAAAACTGAAGACTAGGAATATAACAACACCGATAAGAGATCCGCTAAGATGGTGAATCGAATCGGAATTCTCATGAGAAAAATAACCAATACGATGAAAGAATTATGTTTAAACGCGAGAATCTTGATGGTGAAGATTTGAGAGTAACAAAAATACCCACTAGACTAAGAAGCTCTGCTATTGGATATGTACTAGTATCTCTCATATCTATTCCGATAAAGAGGATGAAAGAGGATAGGTTAAGATTGTTCATGTGGATACTATCACACAATATTTGAATGGTCATCTTTTGGATGCAGAACATGTGGTCATACTCGCATGGACAATATATTCAGCTGCATACTATAATACTCAGACCATCCATACTTACTTGACTATTTGGTCGCCGTCATATGGACATAAAAAAGAGTTTATGAACCTTAGAGCTTGTATGTACTTACATCATTTTGGTTTGTGTAAGGCTAGTCATAGTCAAAGTATTCAAATTGGTTTGAAAGAGAAATGTTCATGTGATCTCAATAGGAGAGTTACTGCAGCAGCATATTTCTCTATTGTAAATTATGATGACAAACTTATCCACATGTACGTATCCACTTGGACAATCTAATATGGCTATCAAGTAGTGGACTATTAATTGTATTCATAGTTATTATCGAATGTTGCATCATCCACATGGACAAGAAACAACCTACAAAACCATCGTCCTTCAATTTTGGAGTACCTAGACACATATACACTAAGCATAATATTCTATCATCGTCCTTCAACTTTGGAGTATCTTTTACCAGATTTGTTCTTGATTCATATTTAGGATCAGTACAAGTCTGTATTCAATATCATTAGGGTCACACATAAGAGGCTGTTGAGCCAGAGAGGAAAAGAAACGTCTCGCCGCGGGTCATGGGACCACAGTCGACGGGAGGAAGGAGAGATCTTCACCCAACGGTGAGAGAGGTCTTCGAGGAGATCCTGAGAGGAGGCTACAGACGCTCAAGAGGAATGGTGGACGGCGGAGGTGTGGAGGCAATTATAATTCATTTTTTTCTTTATTTTGGTATCTATTTTTATATTTTTTATATATGAATAAATAATTAATGGATAAAGTATTGTGGATGACGTAAGATGGATAAATATTATGAACAAAATATTACAAGGCATCCACAAATGACCATCCATATGTTCAGTGTTTAATAGATATTGATTGACATCTTGTCTTGGATATTAATACCTTTAATCTCTTCATTTTTTCTTGTTCTAATTTTGAGTCTTAGAAACATAATAAACAGAAGGAAATCATATTAAACTACCAAATTTTCTAAAGTTGATGGAGAATGTATACAATATACTAAAATCTGATATTGTAGAATACTTGTCCATGCTAATCTGTCCATGCTAATTTTGTCTATGATAACATATCCATTTAGATATGGCTGATGATATATATATCTATCCATATTTAAGAAGATATACATAAGCATTTAAAAACAAAATAAGGTAGAAAAAAAAAAACAATGATCTTGTTAAAATTTATATAGTATCAAAACCATGCCTTTATTTTCATATAATACAGTGTCCAGTATAAGTTGTCCACATAACCCTATCCATCAAAGGTAAGAAGCCTGAATATGGAATAATGGACAATATGTTATGGACAATGTGTTATGGATAACTGTGTATGTACAATATAGAACTAAGTTTATTACTTATGTTCGTGATTTGTTGTTTATGATTTTCTGTCCACCGTTTACTATCCATGGTCTGTTGTACATCTGTTGACATCTGTTCCATATGTGTTTTTCATGCATTTTGTCGAACACTTTGAATGCAACTTTTTTTTTTTCTTCCATCTTTGGATAAATGATGAAATTTAAAGAAAAGTGAATAGATCTAGTAGATCTACAGAAATAGAAATAAAAAATAGTAGATCTAGACATAGAGGATGTTCTTGAGATCTTGGACTTAGTTCCGAAATAGAATATCCAATCTCTAAAGCAAAATCTATAAATCTTTTTCCAATAGACGTGGATAAACATGACAAAATCTAGGAAAGTGGAGATGACACAGTGATTAAATGGTTCGATATTACAGTAGAGCACGAGAACGAAGAAGAAAAGAGATTGAAAGTTTTATCCATAAAGATTTTGGATTTGGTATTAGAAAATTATAAAATGGTAAATTAAAATAAAATGAAATAAAAAGAATTGTAAATTGTAACTATGTAACTAAATAGTTAAGGTTAATATAGACTTTAACCTTGCTGAAAGTATCTTGCAAGTAGAAATTGTGTTTATATGTAATATGTTTGTCGAAAAGTGTCCTTCAGTGTAAATAACTTTATATAAAATGATTGTTTCCCTTACTTCTAAAGGTTTGATTGGTTTATCCGCTACCACTCGTTATTACCCTCAAACGCAGCTTTTGCGAGTGATATCGGTTATCAGCGTTTGATAACAATCACAGAAAATGCTTTTTACTACTTTGTATCGCTCCAAATCGCTCAAAATCAAAAGCTGTTTTCCACTAGCGTTTATAGTTACAGGCGGTTGCGGGTGAGTAATAAAAAAAAAATTAGGTTTAAAAATAACAAAAATTGATTTAATATATATATAAAATAAGTCAGTTAATAAAAAAAATTTAGTAAAATTTTTTTAAATTAACTATTAAAATTATGAAACATATGAACAAATTTGATATTTTCTATTGATTATTCACTAAATATTTATCATAATTTTATATTAATAAAATTTTAATATTAAATTCTTTTAATAATTAATTTTATTATAATATATACATTTTGATATTTTATATAGTTATATAATATGGTTATATTGTTAATTTGTTGTTTAATCGTTGTTCCATCTACTAGTCAACCAGTCATAATTATTCCGCAAGCGCATCAGTTTTTAACCGCTGTACCAGTCGTGAATCGTTTAATAACGCTTAAAACCGCAACCATCTGTTTCCGCAAACTTCCACAACCGCAACCGCACCCACTGCGGTTAAACCAGTCAAGCCCTAAAAGTGTTTACCTCAGCTTTAATTCCACCTCATATTTGATAGTTTCATCTCACCAATTAGATAGCACCACCTCATTTCATTCATTAGTTATGTTATTTGCGATCAAAACCGATACTCATTACTCATTAGCTCTCTTTTTTAATGTGGTTCGACGTTAAAACCCATTTTCTGCGATGAAACCCAATACTCAGTAGCTCTTTTTTTCTTTGGTTTCACGATTAAACCCATTTCCTAAAAAACTAATCCATCTAACTCATTTTCCATCGCTTAGAGTTGAATTGGAAGTGGCCCGTTAATAGCCCAAATATACATATTTTCCAAAAGAAGCCCAAACATGTCCACAATTTCACCGTCTCCCCCGAAACCTTCATCTATCGATCCTTCTTCCTCATCTCCTCCTCCCCGCAGCTTTAATGTTGAACATATCCGTTTCAAAACCAAAATTAAAGATACGATCAACTTCGTCAGCCCCTAAATACCTCCTTTAATCATAAGCTGAACGTTCAGCCAGCCTTTCACTTCCTCCCCACTCACTCTATATATATTATGGCCGCTGTGGAAAGCTACTCACACTCTGAAATTCCTCAATTGTTTTCTGAGCAACAATGGCTAAGAAGACCTCAAAAAATCCTGCACTTGCCGACCCTTCGCAATTGGCAACTCCTTTTGATTCAATCCAGTCTGGTGTCTCTAAAGAGAAAATAGTGTTCCGGTTGATTCAATAGTGTTTCTGAGTTTTCTGTGCATAGATAAAGGAGATTGACGTATGTAATGAGTTTTGAGTTGATTGTGTCTAGCTTTGTGCTTCATTTGGTTTATATTAGTATTTATATTAATCTACTATTTGTTTGAGAATCAAAATTAAGAAAGACGCTAACAAAATATTCGAGTTATCTATTTTCTCGGTCTGTGCTGCAATCTCCTTTATCTAAGCAATTACCTATGAAGAACGTTAATACATTTAGTGGCCAAGGGTTAGATCATTTTAATTGTGTTTTCTTTTTGGTGATTTCAGGTGGAACTGAACAGAAAATGCAGGTATACCAAACCCTCAAGGATCATTCCACTATGGAAAAATCAAACCAACAAAGTCGTTTGTTCTCTCAAACTCAGCTCCTTTGATCAACGGAAAGCAATGTTATGCAGTGAATGGAGTCTCTTATGTCACCTCAGAGATGCCTCTAAAACTCGCTGATCACTTCAACATCGGAGTTTTCAGCACAAATGCCATTCAGAGCGTCCCCTCTAACTCTCTTGCACATGTTGCTACATCAGTTGTTAAAGCATCTCTCCATGATTTCCTCGAACTTGTGTTCCAAAACAATGAGAAATCAGTGCAGTCTTGGCACCTTGACGGTTATGACTTCTGGGTTGTTGGGTGAGTCTTCCTTCTTCTTGCATCGTGCTTATGCATTTTAACTCGAAGTTAAATTTTCTCTAAATGTTTCTTTGTTATGACACCTAGATTTGGTTCTGGACAATGGACACCTGCGAAGAGGCCACTTTACAATCTTGCTCATGCTCTTACCAAATACACAACTCAGGTGAGAATTTCGAGATTGAAATATTGAATAAATGAACAAAAAGGTCGGAAACTTTGGTTTGTTTATTGTGTTCTTGTGCATAAAATTGGCAGGTCTACCCAAACTCTTGGACAGCAATCTTGGTGTCTTTGGACAATCAAAGAATGTGGAATATGAGATCAGCGATTTGGGAAAGACAATATTCAGGACAGCAGTTTTATCTCCAAGTATGGGATCCAGTTAAGACTCTTTGCCAATGAATACAATCCTCTAGATAATCTTCTTCTCTGCGGCAAAGCTGTCGGAAGACACCTTTAGAGAGATCATCTTTATAGTGTGTGTCATATTGTCTTTTTTATTAAGTTCATTTGTTATGAGGTTTTTTCGATTTAACTTGTATGAGGTTTTTTTATTTTGTTCTTACTGGTCATGCGAGTATGGCTGGTGGCTATTTCTAATTTTTTATTAAACAGAAAGAAGGAAGATAAAAAAGTTACCGTCTTTAGTAGGTTACTTCCGATTGCAGTTTAATTATAATCTTTTGTACAAGTTGTTCTTTGTACTCCACGTATCTTTATTTTATTGTAACTTTTCGATAGTATTCGCTTCCTCTTTTCACTATTGAACTAAAGATTTTAGAAGGTTTTAAATTTAGCGGGATTTGAATGGGATTTGAGGTTTTTTGGAGGATTTGAATAGATTTTAAAACAAAATCCATTGGTGATTTGAGAATGTTTGGATAATGTTTTTTTCATAAATTTCATAATTATTTAGGTGATTTGAGGATCTTTGCATAAGTTTTTCTTATAAATTATCTAAATAATTAATTTTACCTTGTGTGCAAGCCTAATGCTGTTGAAGATTGATCTTAACTGCTATCTCACCCTAACGATTCTTCGGCACATGATAACTCTCCTACAAATCTCAGGAGAGAAAACATTGTTAAGTTCATGAATACAAACATGAAAGATAGATAGATAAAGTAGTAGCTTGCTTGCATTCACCTAATGCCTCTTATAACTAGTCCAACTAGTTCTATTTTCTGTTGAGAGATGATTTATTAATTAAATCCTGCAACATAAGAAAGGCTCATGAGAAGAAAGAATAAGACAAGAAAAAGCAAGAACAAAGAAGAAGCAAAAGCAGAGAAGAAGCAAAGGAGAAGAAACGAAGAAGAAGATGTCAGAGAAGAAGACGTCGAAGTTGACCACGACAACAAAGGAAGAATAAGTTGACTAAGTCAACAAGGAGTCAAGAAAGGAAAAGTCAAAGAAGTCAAGAAGGAGCTGTTAGAGTTGTTAGTAGCTTAAGAGATTTGTTTAGGTTGCTTGTTAGCACCATATCTAGAAACAAGAAGTTAGTGAGAGTAACTAAGACTAGAGTTACAAGTGTGTGTGAGTAGTAGAGAAATCAGTGTAAATATGTATGTGTGTGTGAGAGAGCTGAGTGAAACTGTGAGAACAAGAGAGATGAGAGACACAAACCTGCAACAAACCTGCAGTTTTCAGAAAGTCAACATTTTCTCCAACCTTGTATCCAGCTGTTGTCTCTCACCAATCCGTTTCCAACAGTTCTCTGTGATAATTCCATCATCACCAATCTTGTATCCAGCTCCCATTCTGTAATGGTGACGGTGCGTGTTCCAAACAAAGTTCGTCATATATGCATTCACAAACAAAGTAACCGCACAAACCTGCAACTCCGTAAATCTGAGCGGAGGATTGACCAAACATGGCGGACGCAGACGACAGCTCCATTTGTTGACAAGTGGGAGGAGAAATTTTTTTCAGATCGACAAGTTGAAGAAGAATTTTTTTCAGGTGGGTAGAAAAAAAAAAAAAGTCTCTCCAAATACCATGTACGATGGTGATATTTTGGGGAGTGTATTTTTTAACTAAAAATAGATGTTAAATTTCCTAAAATCCTTTTTATCAGTTTTTTTCTCAAATTACTGTTTAGTTTTGAATAACACTAGATTTGATACAAGTTTTATAAATTATAAATTGAATAACAGGATATTGTAAGTGATTTCTAAATGGTTTTACATAAATTTCATGTTCAATAACACATGATTAAATAAAAGATTTTAAAATCACTAGTTGACTAATAGAAGATTTTTAAATAACCCTAAAATCTTCTAAAACCTTTAATTTAATACACCCCTGTATGTTCTGCGGGAACTCTAATTAGATGTGGTCAGATTTATATATTTAAAATATTTTTACAATATATATTTTTTTATTTATTAGTTTTCATTATTAATATATTATTTATTATATTTTTGGTTTATTTTTCAAATTTCAATAACTAATTATTTCCTTGTTTTAGATTTATTAGGGGAAATTTTCACAAATACACTATTAGTGATACACATTTACAAATATACATTCTCTTCTTTTCTTTACAAAAACACACTAATGAATTAAGGATAAAATGACTGTTTTACCCTTAATGAAGAAACCTATTTTCCCAACTATTCACGTTACACAATTGAATTAACTCACCGTCGATCAAAAAACTCATCGCACAAGAACTCATCGCACAAGAACTCATCGGCGATCGAAACTCACCGGCTCCCACGATCAATCGAAACTCACCAGCTCCGGCGAGAATTCACCAGATCTGCCGATCGAAACATTCTATGAGTTTTAAATCGAGCTCCAATAAATTCAATTTAAGGAATTTGCCATTCATTACCTCTATGACCTAATTTCATACCATTCATGAACATAGATCCATAAATCATAGGCTGAGTCATGAAGATGAAGTTAGGGTAGTCGTGACCTAATCTCCTATTATTTTGGCTTCTTTTTTGTGATTTCTGGAATTTGTAAATTCTGGGATTGTGTATAGAAGGTGAAGTTAGTTTTGGCGAATAAGAAAGAATTTTTATTTGTACTCATTTATAAGGCTTTATAAAATCAATGATTCAAATATAGAAGAACTATTAGAAGCTCAAAATATTACGCCACGAGAACCTGCTTCAAGCTGACAAATAGAATATTGACAAACTGATCAGCTTCTTACCATCTTCAAGTTTCTTTATTTGTTTCAAATTCCAATATTAAACATCTCTTAACATCCACCTTAGTGGGCTTGCAACCATAACAATCACATCTTGAAGTAAGATCTGAAAATCTGGGATAAGTGTAGTGCAGGACGGCAGCTTCTTCTAATTTGACCTCACTGTAAAAACTGATGCCTCAAAATAGTCAGCACTTTATTTGTGAACGGCTATTTGAAAATCTCTCTCTTTGGTGACTCTAGTCTAGTTTTCCTTTTTGCGTAGACTGATCACTAATGAAAACAGTTATTTATTAAATTGATGGATGAAGAGTGTTTCATCATTAGTGATTTTGAGTTCCCTAAATCAAAGTAACTTTAGCGTCAACCACAATGCTTTTTAAATGGAAGTAATCAACCATCCAAAAGTGGAACAAAAGCCATTAAATAGATTTTTATAAACACTTATAAAGAGAGGTTCATATGCTCGAATTGAAAATAGTTACTTGTGAATTTGATGGATGAAGAGCGTCTCATCATTTGTGATTTTTTGTTCCCTAGATCAAAAGAATTTTTGGCGTGAACCACAATGCTTCTTAAATGGAAGCAATAAACCATCCAAAAATGGAATAAGAGACATTAAATAGATTTTATAAACCCTTATAAATAGAGATTCATATAATCGAATTGAGAACAATTACTTATTAAATCATATTAAATGGTATATAAATCCTTAGTCTATATGAGAGGATCTTAGGCTTATGTTTATAAAGTTTATATAACGAATTATAAACCTTAAACATAAATATATTTTATAAACCTTTATAAACATTTTATAAACCTTTATAAAAATCTTATAAATGATTGATAAGCTCTTATATAAATTATAAATTTTTAAAGGTTTTATATGTACTTATAAAATTTTTACAGGTTTTATAAAGTTTTATAAAATTTATAAGATTTTATAAGGGTTTATAAAATTTATAAGGTTTTGTAAAATTTATAAGGTTTTATATAATTTATAAGATTTTATAAAATTTATAAGATTTTATAAGGTCTTATAAACTTTATAAGGTTTATAAATTTTTATATTGTTTTATAAGGTTTTATAAAAATTTTATAAGGTTTTATAAGGTCTTATAAAAATTTTGCAAAGCAAGAATCTAAGGTTTTATAAAACAACCTTTATAAGGTTTTATCAGAACTAGAATAACCTTATTAAGCTCGATCATTAAACAAAAATCTTTGATTAACATTGTAATTCCAATATTCAGATAACATCAAAACAAGAATCTCTTCAATTTATCATCGAATCACAGCTGAAAGCACATTTCCTTCATACCTTATTAAATTTTATAAACCCTTATAAAGTTATTTAGAAAGCTTTATAGATCTGGGTAAAAAAAGAAAGACGACAAGCAGGATATGTTTTAAGCTCGATCCTTACACAAAAATTTGTGATTAACATTGTAATTCCAAGAATCAGATAACATCAAAACAAGAATCTCTTTGATTTATCTTAAAATAGTCGGTTTACATAAATGTTTTTAAGGATTTTGATAACTTTTATAAAACCTTATAAAATCTGGGTAATGAACCTTCAGACTAGATTTTAGAAATGGAGAAGTGGATTATGACAATTATTAGGATTACAATGATTATAATTTATTTAATCGAAATCTAAGAATCCTGCAAGTTCATCATCATTTATTCAATAGAAGAATCCGACGAGATTATGTTTCATCAAGATTGATAACGTCGAGATTCATTCGAATCGTCAGAGAACGAATCACTACAGAAGAACCAGCGAAGAAGAAGATGAGAGAAGAGAAATCGACAAATAGGTAAATGAATTAAAGGGGTAAAATAGACTTTAACCAATTAAAAAAGTGTAAAATTGAAAATGGATTCCTCTAATGTGCAAAAATGAATAAGTGTATCATCAAATGTGTATTTTTGTATATCTCCCTTATTATTTTTACATATGTTTTGAATTTAGTATTCTCATATATATCTTCTACATTAAAAAATCACACCTTAATAAAATATTTGTTAAATGATACCTAATAAAACCATTTATTCATGTAAATTATAATATATCTATTTACTTTTGCCTGTAAATACATTTACGTATGAACACACATTATTGATAAATGATAATATTGAGTAATTTATGACGTAACTAAAAGAAATTTTTTAATTTTTTTTTTTTTGGTATTGTAGTTATGTTCGGATTTTTATGATGGTGAAAACCAAAAACATTTTATGGTATTTTATGTTTTGTGTGCAGAATAAATAATTTGTTTACATATGTTTTTTAGTTTCTTTTATAAATTTATCAAATTTTATTTTTCAGCATTTATAAAATATTTTTTCAACACTTCTATTATAGATACGCATTTCTACACTAAATTTGGATATTAAATTGATATTTAATTTTTCGAGTTTGTTACTTATCTTATAGTAAGTTTTTGAGAAAATATAATATTAGACACAAGCTATCAATAATTAGATTTACAGTACAATTTATTAAATATATTGATGAGCCTATAAAATTGGAAACTGGGTTTTTTGGCAATAAAAATGAGGAAACATATAATACTCTATTCATTGGTCTTGAGCTCCTCCTAATAGATGAGTAGGTATTTTTACCTTTTCTGCTATCTATTCGTCCGTCTTTTGCTGTATAGTCTACAAACTTTGTGTATGTTTATGTTTGATTCATTTATAATCGAACTGCATAGCTTCAGTTCCATCTGTCCATTGTTAAGTTCATTGCGTATGATTAGTTATATACTTGGCAATTTGTGTTCTGTATAGTGTTGATACCCTTAATAATTTGATCTGATTTGCATTTGTTGTGTTCTCATTCAAAAAGATAATTTGATCAATTTTTTCACGATTGCATTTAGTCATTTAGTACGAGTTCTCTTGATTGAGTGTAAGCATAAATATATGTATTCAATTCTTATTAGATTTGCGATTGCTTTGTTTAGTGGTTGGGAAACCTATTAACGCAATTCACAGTTTTCTTTATCTAACATTTTTGAATGATATTCAGAAACCAACTGTAATTAAAATCCTGTGCTTAGGTTGCCATTCAGTGGGTTACCAATTCATATATTACATGAAATTTGCGTGTATTTATCAATGTCTCATTTATTTTTTATTTCTTCAATCCCACCTCTTCATTGGTTAAGTTCATTGCATATCATTTGTTATCAGGTTTACTTGCTTCTCAAAGTTATAGCTTATAGGTACCAGCCTCGGCAACAAGGAGAAGAAGCCAACAAGAAGATAACATATGATTTATAGGAGCTTATATTGGGTCTCTCCAAACATAAAATCATAATTCGAATTAATAGAATATGGAAGATACAAAATCACATTCAAAATGAAAAAAAATTGGGAATAGTATTACTATTGACAGATATTAAGGTAAAAAGAACCCCTACTTCAACTAAATTACTATTACTATAATATATACTATTAATTTTCTATCCAACAGGGCATTATGATAGAGGCGAAAATAAAATACCCTTATGCGGAGGAATTTCAAAAAAAATATTAAAGAAGGAGAAAGATATGAAGTTTCACCATTCGTCATACATCCAAACAATAAAAAATACAAATTAACAACCCATAAATATGTCTTCCAAATGACAACTGCAACAACATTCAATAAAGTAAAAGAGAAAATCTCAGGAATACCTACAAACACTTTCTGGATTAAAAAATATGCACAACTCATAAATCTCTGAGATGGTCAAACACAATTACCAGAATCTACTTGATAACAGAAATGTTTCAATTCCTTGCAACTACTCCTAGGCTCAATTAACCTAATATTTGTAGTATTTAATGGTCTAATCCAAACTCAGGATGAAAAACACACTAATGATGCAGAATTTAGCCTAATCCAAGTGTAATCAAGAATTTTTGATGAAACTAACACTTAAAAAGTAACAAGATGATCTAATAAAAGACTTAACAAGAGAAATTAATCAAAACAGAGTAAGCGATTTCAAAAAGAGAAATTCAATCAATTAAAGAAGTATTAGGCAATTTGGGTACAAATTATTGATTTCAGATGACTAATTCGTGAATGGGAAGTGTAAACAAGATCAAAGAACAGTCCTAATGTCAAGAACACTAATGCAAATCAATCCAATCTCATGGCAAAGACTCTATACAAACCAAGCAATCACATCAATTCTTATTGGAAACTACNTAAACACAAATCTTTTAGGCTACTAAACATGCTTAACATCAACTCTCATTGGAAAAACATGCAAAGTTCTAGATGGATTGGTTCAGGCAATTCATCAAACACCTTCTAGGCATGTTAAATCCTAAGATCTAGAGACAGAGATTTTGGCTCTAATCAAGCATTAAGAACATCCAAATAGATAGGAAACAATCAAGCAAGCATTAAACACCCCCAATCACCTCTTAATCACCCTTAATCTACTTAACCCTAAAGCCTAATAGTAAAATTACTCACTAATCATCATGAAAACACATAAACCCATGATGGTTAGATGCATAATCATAAGATTAATAAGAATAAACAAAAAGAAAACAAAGATTAACAAAAAGAAATGAGATAATTGCCTTAAATTTCAAAAGATTATCCAATGGGTTTTAGGTTTAGACAAGAGATAAAAGGATATCCTCTAAAATTAGGTTAAAACATATTTATAGTAGCTTAAAATATATTAGGTTAGGCCCAACAAGCTGGACCCAACCCAATAAGGATAGGAAGAAAAGGCAAAAAGTAAAAAATGGTCAAAGGTCGCGCGCACGATAACAACCCAAATCACCTCGCTATATTACCCCGCGAGCAGATCTCAAGTCATGGCGAGGTGATTACCTCGCTGGATCACGTTGCTGGCGGCACGGTGAAAACTCGTATAAAACGTGGCAATCCAAATCGCCTCGATGGATCACGTCGCTGCCAGCGCTTGCTCCATGGCAACCCAAATCGCCTAGCCAGATCACGTCGCTGCCAGCGCTTGCTCCAGTGGCAACCGAAATCGCCTAGCCAGATCACCCCGCTACCAGCACTTTGGATGCTTTCTCCATTTTTCTTGACTTAACTCCTCTCCATTCACTCCAAATCCACAAGATAACCACTCCAATACCTGATTGAGAAAATTCACACAAATGCAAACCTAAACATACTTAAATTCAGCTAAAATGATCAAAAATGATTAAGAAAACATGGTTAAAACCTATGAAAAACTAGTAACATCAACTCCCCCAAACTTATCCTTTGCTTGCCCTCAAGGAAAGCTAGTCAAAGAATGAGAGAGAGGGTTGAAGGTGGGAACTCAGAGCCACAAAATTCATATTTTGAGATTCAGTTTAAGGTCTTTAAAAATTGTTGAAGATTGTGAGAACTAACAACCTAACCTTTGTGCTCTTCAAAGTCATCAATACTCAACCCATAGTCCACGTAACCAATTGGAACTCAAACAATCAAATCAATACAACCTCTTACATTCATTAAATTGTTTCAAGTGCATTCTTGCAAAGGGAGTATCAATCACTCTCACTGGTTAAGGGATCAAGGCATTTTAGGGTGGCTCAAGATTTCTTTTTCCATTGGTGGTGGCTAACTCTCAAAATAAGGAGCATTTGACATTGCACAAAATTTATCTAAGAAAGGGAACAGCTCATGCATACAAAGATTGATCCTCATTGTTCTACCCATTCCTAAGACACTTTTAAAGTTCTACCCTTTTTGAAACAATGCCTTCTTTTCTTTCTCACTCACCATCCCAAACTCTTTCTTTAATGAACCTTTTTCTTTTGAACAACTAGCTAACTAGGGAACTCCCAACTCCTTTTGTTTTATTTAACTCTATTCACTTTCTTTTCATTTTTAACCCAATCTTTAATCCATTTCCTTTTCTTTAAGGTTTTTCTTTTTAACACTAAGGGAGAGTCTTTCTTTTAGTTTTAACTTAGAGATTTTTCTTACACTAGTTCCCTAGAGGCTCTCTTTTTTTTTTCCACTTTCACACTTGGTTCATCACTCTTTTCTTTTGACTTACTCCCAAATCCCAAAAAGATCAACAATAAGAACATCTCAACTCACTTCCCAACCTAATTGCTAGCATCAATGATGTCTTATTGCTAGCCAAAATGAGGATCAGCCTTTGTCATTCCCAATACTCTCAAGATTTTGCACATGTAAACACTATCAGAAAAATGCCTCACTCAATCAAAACAATGAAGGCTAGAAAGGAGGTAATTGGGTTCAGAGGAGGGAGAGGTGCTTGGGTTAACATAAGAGTGGTAAAAAGTTAAAGGAAACCCAAGCAAAAGCCATGAGAGTGTATATCAAGCCCCTAAGCAAGAGAAATTAAGTCCAAATTCAAGTTCAATAACTCATGAGGTTGAATTGAGGATCATGCAAGGTTCACTTAGGCTAGAGTTTTCAAGGCAAGCATTTTCAGACAAATGAAGTTTCCTCAT
>OVBI01002541.1:0-19219 GCA_900406495.1 Sisymbrium altissimum | reverse complement strand
AAATAATTAATTATTCATTTTCCAATTTAATATAATGTTGTTTTCGTTTTTTATATATAGAATTTATCTATTATAATAAAATTATTAATCCCGTGCAAAGCACGGGTACTATCCTAGTATTATATAAACTGATACAAAGGGAATAATATTTAAAAGACATTGCGGGAAAATAAACACACATAATAATACATTGCGTTCTTTACTGTTGATTTTAGATTTATATTGCTTTATAAGAGAATTTATAATATACTATATATGTTGTACCATTAACTTACTAAAATATTATATGCTTCACACTTTGCAGGATTAGCAAGTTGTTGTAACAATAATGATATCTTTTATATAATTAAACAAATCATTCATCAGTTCATTAAGACGAGATTAGATCCTCGACATCAAATCATAAGTTCGTATATGCTATTTAATACCCACCAAAACACAACTCCAAAATACATCTGTGTTCCCAAATTTCCATTCTGTTCTTTTAAGTTTTATTTTCATATGCTCTAATGGAGCTATGCGGTTCACGGATCAACAAAGAACATCAAATGAGTTCAAAACCTTGTGGTTATGATCGGATCAAAGATTTTTCTGAAAATGTTTCCAAGTTAAAGAAGATCTCAAGATGGAGACTGATGTGGAGAAAGATAATGGTGACGAAGCAAAAGAAGAAAGATCAGACTCTTGATCATTGTATTCGGTATAGTCCTTTCACTTATTCACAAAACTTCGAGAATGATGGAGCTATAGCATATCACGACGATCCTGATGTTTCTTCAAAGTCTTTTTCTGCTCGATTTGTTGTTTCCTCTAAAGTTTTCAATGTTAGTTATACTTGAGTTTCTTTGTTGTAATCAATTTTGGATTCAAGTGTTAATATATTTTTTAAATTATGCATTGAACTTCTTTTTTTTTTTTAACATTTGCATTGAACTTCAGTTAGACTAAATAAGGGGAAATTGGTTTTTTTAATAAAATCTTTGTGTTCACCAAATAAAAAACAAGGGGAAACTGGTGGGAACGACATGTTGAGTAAGAGCGTTGTTGAGTAGAGCTTTTATCATTTGCTTATGCAAAAGATAAAGCAACAAATCATGGGCAATCGTATGATTCATTAGTGGCTAATGCCCAAAGAAAAGGCGATGATTACGTGTAGTCACGTGTTGCTAAGTCACTGACTCACTGCCAAGTTAGCTATTAAATAGACTGTTTAAGAAATTTTTCCAGCGTGTATTTGATTTTTTTAATGTTTTTCGAATAAGAGAAGTCACCTCTTACAAAGATGAAACATTTTCATCTTCAACATAATCTACATTGCCAACAGCTTCAAGTATTGATGAATATGTGATTGCATCATAAACAAAGCCTTTATCCTTCATCTCTCTCATCATTCTTGCAGCCTCCTCAAACATTCCAGCATGTGCGAAACATCCAAGAAGAGTATTATAAGTGACGCCATCAGGCTTAATACCCGAATCCTTCATAGCTTCAAACATTTCTATAGCCCGTTTTGGCACACCTGTTCTAGCAAATCCATTAAGGATGATGTTATGCGAATTTATATCCGGGCTGCAACCAGTTTCTTCCATCTTTCTAAGCAACGAATTAGCTTCATTTATCATACCAGCCTTCACCATTCCTGACATAAGCGCGTTGTAAGCATAAACATCGGGACCGCTTCCTTGGTTCTTCATCTCATTGAAGAGATCTACAGCTTCGCTGAGCTTCCCGCATTTCCCAAAATGTTTGATCATCACAGCGTATACACGAGAACTTACATTCCCAAAATTCTCTTTTAGTTCCTTAAACAGCTCATTCGCTGCTTCGTATCTTTTCGCCTTTCCAAGAGCGTTTATGAGACTGCAATACGCTGCAGGACAAGGTGGGAAACTTTTCTCATCCATCTCCTCAAGCAGCAACAGAGCTTTCTCCACTCTATTGGTTTTACAGTAACCATCTATAAGGATTGAGTAAGTGAACTCACTAGGAGAAACACCATCTGCTTTCATCTTATCAAACCAAGAACTCACTTCCGAAACAGGTGCTTTCGACTCAAACAGAGCTTTGATAACAGTGTTGTATGAAACAACAGTGGGAGTACATCTCCACATTCCCATCTCCCTAAAGATATTTGTCAACTCCTCCACTCGACCCGCTTTGCCTAAAATGTTCATCAGATTATTTAAGAACACAACATCAGGAGTCAATCCGTCTCTAAGCATGTTCTTATATAAACCATATGCTTCTTCCACCCTCCCTGCTTTACCAAGTCCCTTTATCAGCTCCGTGTAAGTATAAACAGTAGGCAAGCAACCTGCTCGTTTCATCTCCTCAAAAAGATCTAAAGCTTTCTCAACCATACCAACCTTAAAATAGATTCCCAGCAACGTAGTGTATATCTTTTCTGTAGGCTCCAAACCATTATCCCTCATCTCATCAAATAACCTTATTGCAGAATCATTACGACCTAGTTTATCATACGATGATACAAGCGCAGAGTAAGTAACCGTATCTGGAAAACAGTCACCTTCATTACACATCTCAGTATAAACCTCGTGTACTTTCTCGTGCTGTCCTTCTTGCATCAGCATCAGAATTACCGAGTTATAAGTGCTCGAAGTGGGTTTGCACTTCCGTCCTTTCGCCTGGTAAAAGACAGACAAAGCTTTGCTAACCATCTTAGCTCGTCCCAAAGCTTTGACAAGATCAGAGAGCACCCCTGGGCTGACGCTAACATATGTGTTACGAACCACCTCTTGTATGGTTCTATACATTTCACCATAAAGCCTAGCTTCTTCAAGGCAACGTATCAAGGCCATGTAAGTAGAGGAATCATGTTGAAAGTTTCTTCTTTTACCAGCCCACTTGAAAAACTGAATCTTGACATTAATCTCAACGTCTATCTCCAGAATCGAACGAACTAATCGATGGTCCACTTTGAGTTTAAGCACCTCCAAAGCTTTCTCAGCATCAGGTCCCCATTTAAATATTTTCAAAATCCTTATGAATCTCTCATCCAACATGCGCACTGAAGGATCTTTTCTAGATAGTTTCCACTTCTCCTGCGGATTCTCTGATTCCTCAGAGTTCGGAACACTAAACATCTGAACAATCTCATTTTCTGCGAAACAAATGTTTGGAGTCAAAACCATAAAGAGTGAAACCTTTTGTTCCAAATGAGAGCCTAAAGTAGAGGACGTAATGTGCAGATTACCTGTTTGTTTAAATCTCTGAGAGAGATGAGGAAGAGTTGAGACGCTTCGCTTCGTAAAAATGGATCGAGCCGATATGTACGCCATTAGTTAAAGACGAGTTACAACAATTCCACGAATTTTACTCTTCCGGCGAAATATTCCGGCGTCAAAAGATCGATATTTGGAGTCGCCGTCGGTGGTTTTAGCAATCAGACGGACAGTAAGTGAAAAAATTAGGTTCGGAGAGAGAGAGAGAGAATTAAAGAAAACGCACGTGAGACTCACGTGTTTTCTTAAAGAGGATAACGAGGCGGTAAAGTCTTAGCTGGCGACTTTTCATTGGTTAGTATCTATCTTCACAAAGCACCGAATTACTCGAAAATTGCAGAAATTGCCATTGGCCCCCAAGGTTCGATCTTTTGATTCCGAATTTCGTTTTACTAAACTTGAATTAGAAATTACGGTGAATCGATCATAGTCATAAGTCACTACGCAAATACAAAGGAAGCTCCTTTTTTTTTTTGTGTTTTTGCTTGGGTGGCTTTGGTTTTGCCATTTGCCACACATTTTCAATCTCAAAGATACTTCACGGAGAAGATGGGTTTCCTCATAGGAAGCACTTGCTTATCCCCGTCTCCTCCTCTCCATTCTTCTCGATTCCTCCCGTCTCCTTCTTCTTCTTCTTCTTATCCTCCGTCACAGTTCGTGCTTCTTTGCTCCAGCAATGTCGCCAAGTTCAAGCCTCGCCGACCACCATCGGCTTCTCTACGCCGTCAAGATGCAAACGTCGATGATGCTTCCGTCAATAGAAGAGCTTTTGTTCTTATGGGTATCTCTGTTCTTCCGTTTCTGCAGTTTCGATCTCCGGCTTTGGCGGATGAAAGTGAGTTATCTGTTTGGCTACTGCATTGGAGCATTCTCCTTAGATTCTAGGGTTTTACTCTTTTTGCTTATTGTCTTGTGATCACTTGTTTCATTCATTTTCAGGAGACAGTGAGATAAAGTCATCATCAAAGCTTAATCAAGAAACTGAGGTTTTTCTTAGACCTTCTCAAATTGAATTCAGGAAACCTCCTTTGCAACCCTAGCTTCATCATTTTGTTTGAGTTAAAAGAGTATTTGCTATATGTGGATTAGGTTGCAGTTAGTGAAGGAACATCCCCAAATCCATTTCTGTCTCTCTTTAATGGTCTTGGGATTTTTAGTGCTGGTGTTCTTGGTGCACTCTATGCACTGGCTCGGCAAGATACTAAAGCTGCTGAAGAAACCATCGAATCGGTAAGCTTCTCTGCTGAACTTGACAATTGTTACACAATGTTCTTGTCGCCCTGTGATTACTCATAACACTTTTATCAGAAATAAGCAATTGTTTAGTTCCATGGAGAAGTTTCATATCGTTTTTTATTTAGTTTGAGGTTCTCTTTTTGTTTGTTTCTTTAACTTCCTTGGCTTCTGGATATGATATTTTTCTTACTTAAGCTACTGATAATCGTGATATACAGCTAAAGAACCAGTTGAAAGACAGAGAAAGAGCATTGATTTCCAAGGAGAAAGACTTTGAAGCAAGACTGCAGCGTGAGCAGGAAGAGTGGAACAAGGAACGTAAAAAGGCACAAGAGGATCAATTGTCATTGGTCAGCCAGTTGAATTCTGCAAAGGATGTGGTGACAGGATTAGGCCGGGAGCTAAGCAGCGAGAAGAAATTATGTGAGGAGCTTAGAGCTCAAATCGAAGGTCTGCAAAGTAATCTGTCAAAGGCTAGTGAAGACAAAAAGGCACTTGAAACAGAGCTCAGAGAGAAGCTTGATTTGATTGAGGGGCTACAAGATCGGATCAACTTGCTTAGTTTGGAGCTGAAAGATAGTGAAGAAAAGGCTCAACGTATTGGCACATCACTGGCTGAAAAAGAAACAGAACTAGAGAAACTCAACTCTGCGTATACTCAAACTAGCCGAGATCTTGCTGAGGCAAAATTAGAAATCAAGCAGCTTAAGGAAGAAGTCTCAAGAACTCAGACTGAATTGGACTCAAAGAATTCTGCCATTAGGGAATTAAACACCAGAATAAGCACTTTAGAGACTGAGAAAAGGAGTTACATCCAAAAGCTTGATGATCTTTCAAAAGACTACAGTGCTTTGCAATTGGCTTCTGAAACGCGAGCAGCTGCTGATGCGGAGCTCATTAGCAGGAAAGAGCAGGAGATTCAGCAGCTAAAGGAAAAGCTGGATCATGCGCTAAAGGATTTAAATGAGAATAAAGACAAAGTTGCTGACCTTACTGAGAAGTACCAAGACTCGAAGAGAATGCTGGATATAGAACTCACTAATGTACAAAATTTGAAGCATGAACTTGAAGGAACAAAGAAAACACTCCAGGCATCGAGAGATCGTGTCTCTGACCTGGAAACGCTGCTTGATGAGTCGAGAGCTTTGTGTTCAAAGTTTGAATCAGAGCTTTCTGTAATCCGTGCAGAGTTTGATAAAGCTAAGGAAATATATGAAGGGAAACTTGCTGAGGAAAGACAAAACGGTGAGATTTTGGCTAGCAAACTTGCAGTAGAGGAAGGTCTTCTGAAGAAAGCTAGAGACGAGCTTGAAGGACTGACCCATGAACTCGAAGAGTCCTCTGTCAAGAACCAGAGCCTCCAGAAGGAATTAGTGGAGATTTACAAGAAAGCTGAAACCACTAACAAGGAATTGGAAGATGAGAAAAAGACGGTTTTGGCATTGGACAAAGAGGTGAAAGCAATGGAAAAGCAGATATTGATGGACAGGGAGGTGAGGAAATCCCTTGAAACAGACCTCGAAGAAGCAGTTAAGTCTTTAGATGAGATGAACAAAAACACGTCGACACTGTCAAAAGAGCTTGAGAAGGTGAATACCTATGTCTCGAGTTTGGAGGACGAGAAAGAAGTGCTTCAAAGATCACTAGAAGAGGCAAAGAACGCATCAAAAGAAGCTAAGGAGAACGTGGAAGACGCACATATCCTCGTGTTAAGTCTAGGAAAAGAGAGGGAAGTGCTAGAAAAGAAAGTGAAGAAACTCGAGGAGGACTTGGGCTCTGCAAAGGGAGAAATACTGCGCATGAGGAGCCAATCGAAATCTGTAAAAGATGTGAATAGTACAGGCGACGAAGAGAAGAGCGATGATAAGGTTACTGTGAAGAAAGTTGTCAGGAGGAGAAAGAGCAGTACCAGTTCTTGAAGAGACAAGGTTATAATGACCAGAGCTTGTTTCTCTTATCATATAACTCTAATCTATTATTTGTAGCCAGTATTAAGTCTGTGTGTAAATTTTGACAAAAGGCAAATGGCTCCCGAGTTTCATCATTGAGATCTTTTCATCAATGATGATACGAGATATAGAGTGAGAAGACTAATGCTTTGTATCAGGGTATTCATGTCTAAATTATGATTTCATACCGATGTGTTAAAGATGAAATTACATTTATTTCACAATTAAAACCGAAACACCCTCAAGGAGTTAACGGCTAGCACCAAAAATTGTTCCTCAAGAGGCAGCCTTATCTTCAGAAACAACCATCCACGACAAGTTCTCAAATTATCCATCAGAAGTAACTAGTCTCTGAAATTCAAAAGAGACTGCTTTATTTCATGGCTGGCCATGAGCTTTCCATGTTGATGAGAGATCAGCCACAGCTTCACCAACTGTAAGATAAAGTCCACTCAGCCCCAATGACTCAATGATCTTGGACTTGTGTAGCTTTTCCATAACACTCCCAACAGGATTCACCAGCACAAGCTATTTGAACAAGTGAAAACATAAAATTAGCGTGTTTTACTCTCATAGGTATGATGATCTTTGTTTAGAGTTTAGAGGTCTAACCTGAAGTGATTGCTTCTCCAGCTTCCTCCTAAGTTCAAACACCGCTTCAATCCCGCTTGTGTCTATGGACGACACAGCTGAAATAATTCCAAAAAAACAAGAAGGCATAAGTAAAGAAGACGAGTGAAAAGCTCATGATCATACATAACTCAGATGAGAACAGGAGTTACCTGTCATGTCAAGAATTATGCATTTCAAGTTACTACCATTGTTTTCCTTTATCCGATTTTCCTCTTCCCTCGTCCATCTCAAGATCCTACAGAACAATAAACTCAATTCCATCAGAACAAACACAAAACAAACGATATAAGGAAGAAACAGGTTATTTAGTGTGCAGACAGTAACTTTGACAAACCTTTCTTGTAGGTAAGTGCTATTGGCGAAGTAAATTGGAGATTCAACGGCAAGAATTAGAAAACCAGGGATTCTTGAGGCTTCTCTGTATCTTTTAATACTCTGATATATCTGAGTCCCAGGGATATTTCCAAATTCTAAAGTGTTTGGCCGTGTTACGTGCAACAAGATCTTGATAACCGAAACTCCCACCTGCAACAAAAAGGTATCAAACTTAGATAACAAACAGCCTGAGAATTTGGAAAGCCAAAACCGTGAAGAGTAGTTGTGTACTCACTGCTATTGCTAGGCCAAGAGGAACAGAGACGAGGAGAACGCCAAAGAAGGAACACATGCACGTGAAGAAATCGAATTTGTCAACTTTCCAGAGCTTGTAAGCCGCTTGATAATCAATGAGGCCTATCACCGCAGTTAAGATGATGGCGGCTAGGATCAAGTTAGGAGTGTAGTAGAAGAGTGGCATCAGAAACAAAAGTGTCACAAGAACTGCCGAGGCCATCACGATGTTAGAAACCGCTGTTTTTGCTCCAGCATTGTAGTTTACCGCAGATCTGGAGAAAGACCCTGAAGAAAACAACAAATAGGAGTTGTCAAAAACATTGTTCCCTGAGCCACAAGGTGAATAAGATTGGTTTCAAGTTATGTTTCAACCTGTTGTAACATAGCAAGAGGTGCATGAACCAGCCATGTTCATAAAACCTATAGCCACCATTTCTTTGTTTCCATTAACTTGATAGTTCTTTAGAGATGCAAAGGTTCTCCCTACAGCAATCCCTTCCTGAAAAATCAATCAAGTCCAGAAGTTTAGCACTTTAACAGTTTGCAATTTAAAAAGGAGCTAAAGATTTTGGAAAGCTTACCGTAAGAGAGAGAATCCCGGTGATGATACCAGTCTTGATGGCAAGAGCAAGATGAGTACCACTAAAGTACAACATGTTTGATGAAGGTGGATTCAAACCCTTTGGTAGATGTCCAATCTGCATTAAAGATTGAATCACTGTGAGTTTTAGTTTTCTCAATCTCAGTTTACACAGTACGTAAAACAAGTCTGGTTAAAAATGTTCTTACAAAAGAGATGGCTTTAGTCTTGTCTCTGATGAGGAATACAAGAAGAGTTGAGATAGCAACTGATGCCAAAGGTGATGCAGCTGATATCCAGAAAAGCTTAGGCTTCCTCATGCTCTACAGATTCGCGAGAAAATAAAAAATTAATGTTATATATTCGATGAAACTATAGTCGCTGTTGCAAATGTCTGAAGTGTTTGCAAGTACTTACAATGTGTCTTGTGGTTAAGAGGATGATCAAGAAGCCAACTCCCATCAATATAGTTTCCCATGACCACTGAAATTGTGGTGAAGTAACATTATTAGATAAGGATTTTTATGGGTTTTTTGTAATAATTAATTACAATTTATAAAGAGGAAAGTAATGTTTGACTTACTTCGGATCTAGTGTTGAAAACAGAGGACATGACAGGAATAAATTGCATTTTGCCAGTGAAGTGAACAATTCCAAGAAGACCCTTAAGCTGTTGAAGTGACACAATCACTGCAGCACCAGCAGTGAAACCAATCAAAGTTGCCTTTGACAAAAAGTCAATCACAAATCCCAGCCTGAAATTTTGAAAAAAAATAATTAAATTTTTTGAAATAAAGAATATTAATCCAAAGTGGCTGACCATGAAAAATAAATAAAACAGTGTAAAACCACTAATTAGAAGGAAGCATCTTGGGAGGTCGACATTATTACATGTCACTTGTCACCATCAAATCAAAATTATATAGAATCTTGGTCTTTTTCACATATAAAAATGTTATTAATCTCTCTATTCATCATGGCAAATTCCCCTTTCGTTTTCAGTGATAGTTCAACAAAAGAGGCTCAAACAAAACTCTGAATATATTCTACACTAAGAATACTAAACTGCAACAAGAGGCTAAAACTACATATTCTTTCACATGACGATTGCATATGCTAAAAGATTAGTAATTTTAGTATTCGATTAAAAGAGTGTAAAATCGTTGGGGGTAAGATTCGTACCTAAGAAGACCAAGGGAAGCTTGGAAGAGACCAGCAAAGAAAGTTGATGTGAAGGCCAATTTGAGATATAGTATTGAGTCTTGTGTTGGAGAAACACTTTCACTTAGCATTGAGCCCATCACAAGTGATGCTATTGAGACAGGACCAACTGCAAGATGTTTTGAACTCCCAAGAACTGAGTATATAAGTGGCGGCACAAAACTTGAATCTGCATGCGACCACCAAATTGATTAATTAGAACTTGGTTTAGTTAATTAGAGTGATTAGACTGTAATTAGGTGATAATGATTGATACTTACAAAGACCAACAATGGGTGGTAAGTTTGCTAGCTTGGCATAGCTGATTCCCTGCAATTTAAATTTCAAAATTAACACAATTTTTTTTGGTAGAAATAACATTAATTATAAGACACAGTTTTTGGATAATTCTAAGCGAACCAACTATGGAATTAACGAGATTAAAGTATTAGTTTATTTAAACATTGAATGATCGACATTATTATTTTTTGAAGAACAAAAAAAACATTGAATGACATTAAATAGTCCAAAACAAAAAGAAAAGAAAAAGATGTTTTTCTTTTGCGTTAAACTCTCCGAGTCCAACCAAGTCATCCCCACACTACTCAACGATTAAATCTCTTCAACTACGCCTTTTATTATCTCATCAACAACATATAGAAAAATCGTATTCTTTTGTTTTTTTCTTTTAGTCAAAACTTAAAAAAGGAAATTGGTAACCAGAATGGCAAAACCGATTTCGAAAAAGGAAATAAAAATATTCCCATCAAAACAAGACAACAACAACAAGAACAAAACAAAAATCATATTCCTAAGAGAAAAATGATTTGGGGTTGGTTGGTTGGTACCTGAGGGATAGCGAGACTGGCAATGGTGAGACCAGAGATAACATCGGACCTAAAAAGCTTGAGATCGTACTGAGAACCCCATGTGAATATTGGAAACAAGCTTTGAAGACCAAGAATCACTTTGTTTCTCCATGTCTGGTTCCTAAACCTCTCTAACGGATCATCGGGAAAGAAAACATCACCAACGCGCTTTTTTAGCTTCTGAAGCGCTGTTTTCTTCGGCGGTAGACACACGCTGTGTATCTCCACGATCGTTTCTCTCGCGGTTGGCGTTGCAGCGGTTTCGTTGTTGGGAGACGACATGTCTTCTACTCTGTTCGTGCCATGGCCCATGGTTAGTGAGCGAGATTATATGTATAAAGAAAAGGTTCTTGAAAAGTAGAGACACAGAATTCAATTTTGAATGTTATTAATGTTTTCGGATTGTGTTGTAGGATTTTTTGTGATGAAAGATGTTATAAGTGTGCTCTGTATTTATAGACACTTGTGAAAGTGTAGTTGGTATTATGGGGTAATGGCAGTTTTTGTTTTACAATTTAAAATTATTAAATAAAATTCGAAAGCGGTTTCTGTTTAATGTTTGGGTTTTCAGGGGTAAATGCGTCATTTTATTCAACTCAAAAGTTAAAACGGAGATATTATAACCGCGTAAAGGAGATAAAATCTTAAAAGGAAATCATAGTTTCTGTAGAGCCATATGGCATTTTTTTTTTTGAACAACGTAACAGCCATATGGCATATGAACAAGAAAGAATATGATAGAACATTGAATAAAAGATGACTCAATGGGATTATTAGATTAGATATATAACGAAAGTTCATACAAAACTTGATTCAGAGGGGATTGTTTTCGTCTGACCTGGGATTTATCGAGAGAGATCGATGACAAAAAAAAAACGAATCTTCCACTCTTGTGATTCAAAAAAAGTTCAGCATTTGCAAAAAAATTCACTGGGAATTTCTTTAAGATTTTGAGGTGTATTGTACTGTTATTTGATAATACATATGATAATATATATATACTATTAAGACTATTAAGAATTAGCTTATATATCTTCTTATCCTATAATAAACATTCCTTATATAGCATATTTTATTATTATATAATTCCAAATCAATCATATTTCTTAATTTTTCATCATTCAAACCTTTGTTGTAGGTCAAAGTAATTCAAACGCATTTTATGGTAGTTAATGTTTATATCTGTATGATGTTAATTTTTAAAAAGACATTTTGGCAAGTGTATGTGTGCATGTCAAATAAACAGAGTAATTTATGGTAGTTAATGTATGCGTATTCTGGTCAACTTTATGTTTGTAAATGCAAACTCGTGGTTTTCAGCTTTTTAGATTAGATTTCTTATGGAAAACAAAAAAAGAAGTGGAAATTTTAGAGGGTCATTCTTTTATATTTTTCTCCATTGTATGAACAAGGGAAAAGTCTTCAAGAAAAAAAAAAGTTTTAAAATTTGCTAAAAAAAAAATTGTTTGTAAATTCGTGATTTGAAAAATGAAAAATGGTTCGATGTGTGTTTACAGAATTCAGTGTCAAGTTATTTAAAAAAGGACTTATAGACAACAGTGTTTGCGTGGATCAACTCTGAACGTTGATTTTTTTTGGGGTGATGAGGACAGTTGAATTTGAGAAGACTGGTGGGGCCTCCACTTTGAATGGCTTCAATTTAACTTTTAAGAAGATTGTGGGTAAATGATGTAGAACCTTAAATATTATAACTCTTAAACAAAACCAAGGGAGAAATTGGTTACAAAGATTCCAAGTTGATTCAAACTTACTTTTATACCGATTAAAAGTACTAGTATATGTGTTTCCATACTATAAATTTTTAATAAACGCACCTAATTCATTCTTATCTTCCATTATTTATAAAATCAATTATCTTATAATTAATGGTTCTTATATCTTTAAACTACATATATACATACATTCAGATCCTTACAAATATCTATAGGATCTTATTATTGACCAGAAAATATCAAACGTTTTGGTGTTTAGCAGTTCTTGAATTGATCACTACCTGAGCATTTACTAAGCAGCCATTGAACAAAGCATTAGTGATGGAGAAAAATAATTTATCCCCTAATGACAAGGTCTTAATTGGTAAAAGTGCTTCCTCGTTTACCATTCTGACGTGTAGATTATACAAAAAGGCTGAAAAGGTAGCGTAAATAGACAGTAGTACACATGATTAGAACTTGAACTCATAGATAGTTTACAAATTACGATCCCCCCATCTCTTTCCCTCTGTTTACTAACGCATTGTTGATTTCTTTAATACAAAAAGTTTTTAATTAATTTCTCATGTTTTGTAAATTTAAAATTTACAAATTTATTAATGCCATTTCTAGACCGTTTGTATACACAATATCATTTAATCATCGTTTCAGTTAAACTGTAGTCTTTCTTATTTCTAATTGATGTTTTAAGGATTTTTCGAGTTTGAGGAAAAAAATAATATTAGTCTGAAAATGACACGAAATAGTAATGGTCGGGCGTCCTTTTTACCTATATTGCTTTCTACTCAACATTGATCGCAATTTCTTAGTATATAAATATGATTCCATTTAAAATTCTTATTAGGAATTAGGTGTAAATTTTGTTTGGTAACTTCCGTTCATGTTTTGCCTTCTTAATACACGGGGCTATTTCAATATATACATTGTCTATCCAAGAAATATCTCAAATAACTCAAATGACTTTTTCGAAATATTTTGTACGAAGTTAAAATGGGTTCGGGATCAGGCATATTGATTTTTACCGCTATTATTTAGTATTTGGTGGATATATACAAGTTTTTTTTTTCCTTTGTTAACTAATGTAGTTTAAAGTTAATCGTATCAAAATATCGGTCCAGACATATAATTTGATCAGACATGATTAGGAAAATCTAAGCAAATCCAATTCAGAACCGACATCCATATGGATATATAGAAGATTATAATAGATATTTGTACTCCAAGAAAACGTATCTTTCTAAATAAAAATTTGACTGGTATGATTTGTTTGTCTCAGTCTGTACATATAACAACATAAATAAATAGTGAGTGGCATATATACTATAAGAAGAACCACTGGGAGAGTTCCATCTGGATATGTAAGATTCTTTCTATCTATTATATTTTGCTAAAGCTAATATACACTTTAATTATCATCACTCATCAGTATCCCCCCTTCCAATCTCTGTCCCTCTGTTATGCGATTTATTACTTCTTTTTGGTTAAGAGTAATCTATTACTTGAGATTCGATTCAGTGAATTTTAAGCTATTATTGATCATTATCCATCGGTATGAACTTAGGCTATTTACGTAACATCACATGACTCTGGACTGAGTATTATCTATCTCATGAATGTGCAATATTCATCGTGTGGTTAATTTATCTTTATAGTGGCCTAGTGACAAAATTGACGGTAACAAATACTGATTTACTATTTGGTTTTAGTCACCACAAATATAACACGTGCTAATGAATTTTCCATATTGTTTAGATCATATTATAGTTGACTTTAAGCTAAATAGAAGAAGAAAGGAATCCACTACTTCCAACAACGACTTGACACGTTAAAAATCAAAAGGCATGTTAACTAAATTAGTAATGANCCCCCCCCCCCCCCAAAAAAAAAGAAATAATGCATATATTCTTGTATCGCAGAATGTTGCTTTAAACCTCCATCCCACAAATAACTAATCCTTCCTCACATTTCTTTAAAAAAAAAAAAAGAAAAGAGATTCCACAAGATATCAATATTTGATTAAAAGCATATCTTAACGCTGAAATACAAAATATCAAATTACAATTTCATGTATTTTATATTTGAGTTATTTTTCTTTTATATTTGCACTATTGATATATATATTAGCTCAACTAGTAAAAAAGAAGAAGATTTGATGAGAGATAAATTTAGGCTTTGTACAATAACAACATAGGTAAAAAAACGATCCACTAAACCTTGAAAAATTATAAACCGATATCGATCCTGTTCCTAAGTAACATTTTTCTTCTTCTTTAATGTCTTCTTGGATTGGCACGGAAGACCAATAACTGATGTAAACTGAATTTCAGCTACCCAACCAAACTAAAACTAATAGTTTAAAACTTCAACCCTAAGAAACTAGCTCGGACCGAAAAAAAAGAAACTAGCTCCGACCAACTGATCTGAAGACTGAGCGAAAACTACGTACGTGAAAGACAATCTAAATTATGTATCCACGATCAATGCACCCATGCAAATATAATACGTAGAACCAGTGTCGGGTTTCGTGATAAGCAAGCTAATTAAAGTCCATTCTTCTACCTGGAATCGTTCTAATAATTGCGAAGTCTTAAGTAAAATAGAAACAGAGATCTTTTCAGAGTTATAAAAATTCATATAATTAATATGTATTAGTTTTTTTTATCTTTCTTTTTTATGTAGAAGCAAATTTTCTATGGAAAAAAAAAATGAAAATATTCATATGTGGACCCTTAAAATCTGAGGTTCTGAACAAGTATTTCATGCCGAAGGGCGGGACTGCCTCTACTAATTATCATCAAGACATATAAACTACTCTACCAAAAAATTATCATTTACGATCTCTTGATCATGTTTGTATAAACTTTAATATAAAACGAATATATAATGGAAATCGTAGTTGTGTATGCAATATGCAAAGGCCAAGAAGAATATCTAGAAGAGAGCACGAGGACGCGGCCTCTCTCGCTACGCGGCGAGAAGTAGAAGCGCCATTATATTCCATTTACTTGTTCAGATTTTTTTTTTTTTCCGAAGTTAGATTCTTCTTGCTTTTTTCTAATTATATATTTCTTCTTTTGGAAATTATTGGCGAAGAAAAGTTAAACTCTTTTTTTTTTCTTTTGTGTGTCATCTCATATTTTGGTAGAAAAAAATTGACTGTAACATCAACGGTTAAGTAAGTACCTTTCCTTTTTTTTAATTAATTTATTTAGTTTTCTTATAAAGTATATATTTTTTTTTTGTTTCTAAAGCATTTTTAAACAATAAATTTCTCTAAATTATCTGTTTTTTTCTCTTGAAATAAAACTATAAATAATATGTCCATCGACATATAATATTTATTTGACATTTGACATTACACTGTCGTTATATTTTTGTTGATAATTTTTTTTTTATTAAAAGTTTTGTGGATTTGAAATTAATGATGGTGATCAATTTTAAAAGAGTAAAAAATCATATCTGATATGTCGTGTGTAAAGCTTTAGATTTATAAGAAAAAATTGGATTTCAAATTTTTGAGCCAAAAAAGGATATGAAAAAAAATTTAGAAACTATAAGTTATGTGGCTTTTCTGCTGAATCAGCATATCTGTGAATTTCAGTGGTCGTCATAATTTTGGCCTTTCTCTTGATAGAGCAGGCATTTGTGGCTCTTGAAAGATAGTCAATCTTTGAGTGATTATCCTATTATTATCGGTTCTTAAAATGGTTATTTGGCTTAGTAATTTTTGGTTTATTTTTGCTTTGTTTGTGTGGATATTGTTCACTGGTAATTGTTTCCGTTATGAGTTGATTCATATATCTACGATTGAATGGATTGGTTGTTGAATTTGGGTTAATTCTGGGTTTTTAAGTAAAAACCAATTTACAATTAGTAAATTGGTCATAACCCTTTAAATATTGAAGTTTATTTTTTTAAACTTTTAATGTGGAACACCTGAACACGCTTTTTCAAGATGATAACTCCATCTCGAACACGATCTTTACTCGGATCAACAATAAGCCCCTTTCTCAGGCTTTCATTATTCGGGTTTAGGCATGTTTGTATCTACTTTTTTCTACATCCACTACTCTCAACCTTAGATTTTGATACTATGTTAAATTTAAATTAATTATGGATTTCCAATTAAAAAACAATTAAAAATTAATAAATTGATTCTAAATCTTTATATATTAAAGTTTATTTCTTCATATTTTCAATGTGATACTTTAGTTGTCATCTCAACATTCATTGCTGTTAAACTCAAATTTATGGATTTAAAAGATTTTTTATTTGGTTTACGTGATGTTTTTCTAGATAGTTTTAGAGTTTTACTTTATTTTCAGATTTTATTGGTAGCTGGTATTGTAAACTCTTTCAGTTTGTCTCTTTTGTAAGGGTTACACTTAATTTTTCCTGTTGGAGCTTTGGTTTTTGGAGATATCAAATTGTTTCACCCCTTCACCCCTTCATATATATTTATCCTATTTTTAATATACTTGTTTTAGATTTTGAATGTAATTGGTTTAAGTTAAAGTAAAAAGGTATAAAATAAAAGGTAGAAAAAGTAGAAACAAAAAAAGTTAGATTTGGATTAAAAAAATTTCACCTAATAAAACTAGAAGAAAATTTATTTCATTTTTTCAGTTTTTCCTTTATTATCAGAGTAAATGGATTGAAAATATTTTTCACTTATTTCTTTATAATTATAATTGGTGAGATTTAGAATCGATAAACAAAAAAAAATTTTCTATTTTTTTTTTACGCTAACAATAAAATACCGTCATACCCTTCATTTATCCTATTTTTAATATGTCAGTGTTAAATTTTATATATATATATATATATATAAATATGTATATATATGTATATATATCTTTGTCACTTGTCCCTTTTTCCCCCTAAACATTAGTTACTATCCATATTACTTTTAATATGTTTATTCAATATTGGGTTCTCGGGAATCTATATCGTATGCACCCATTGTAGGCAGATGTATGGTTGTGGAGATACGCAGAAAATATAAAACATATATGCTTACAAATTGGTCACAATTTAACACACGACTAATTAACTTGCGTCTCCTAATTGTTTAGTGGCTTTAAAATTTTTTATTCAGGTGGAAACAGGTAGTTGATGCTCCATCATGCTCATAAGTATCAAATAAGAGGATCATCAATATCTATTTCCGCTAAAACAAATGAATAAAAGATTCGAATATATCAGAGTTGTAACTTTCAAAGAAAACAATTGTAAAAAAAAAAAAAACAGAATTGTACAGCTAAATTTATATGCGCTGAGACGAAAAATTCGAATATATCGTTTTAAACGTTAGATAATTTTAATTATTTTCTTAAAGTAATTATTATTTTTTTTCAAAAAGTGATGATGAATAATATTAGTTGCACATGTTTATATCCTCATCGGTGATGAATTTTATTTTAATAGATAATATGAATATACTTAACCTAACCATTAATTCTTCTTCAGATATGAATAAAGGCGATATATTACGTAGCATATGAAATTTTTCATCATACGGTTGGCCGATGTTGACTTATAAATTGATGGCAAAGGAGATAAGTCCTCCCATAATACATTAATAAACATGCATGCGTAAAATTATGCATTCTATATACTACACGATTATCTTACAGACGTTATACATATTAAGTTATATGTATTAAAATAACAAAAAGAAAATATATCTGTTGACTAGTGTCCCGCGCATGTGAGACAAGGAATCAAAGATGCGCAAGATGAGACAAGAACATCGTGGAATGAACAGAATAACTGGAATTAGTTTGGAACAATTATATTAATTGATATTACTCTATATATGGATCAAGATGATAATTTGAGTTAATTCTCTGTACCACCATGATTTCAGTTATGTTTAGCTATAGTAGAAGTATTATTATATACTTCCAGAAACGCCAATGATAACAAAAAACTAGAATCCATGAAATTGCATGATAGCATAATAAAGATTCTGAATAACTACTAATATATAACAAGTACTCCACGACAGAAAATGAGATAACCCGCATACCACAAATAATTCACATCTCTTAAAACCATTTTCTTTATTAATTAACCGCTGACAACAAATGTTAAAATGGTGACTAAATACATTTGCTGCGACTGTACTAGACTACTAGTCCAACCACAACGAACGCATTAGATTCGTGAACTAGTTGGTGCCACCCTTGGCACATCCCACTTTTGGTACCCTTTAAACTGAAAAGCGAGATCTTGAACAAATGCGAAGATAACTTGAACATTATTAGTCCATTGATCTATCCAACGGTAGATAGCTCCCTCGTAAAAAAATGGAATGTCCAAGTTTTTAGTTTTGATTGGTTAATATCATTTTTATTTTCAAAAATTTATAAGTGGACAGGTATATTCTTTGGAATATACCAGTTTCATTCTCTTTCGACCTTTCTTCCCTTCGTACGTGCTTCAATCATTTCGATCTTAATTTTGACCTAATTTTTTTTGTTCACTAGTTTTGACCTGATTTAGTTTCTCTCCTTTGACGGCCAATGCAAGGTCCCACTAAAAGAAAACATACATGAGACTATGAGAGACATCATTATTGTTAAACTTAAGAAAAGAGTTAATTATAGGTTTTCTAAAAATAAATATAACCACAATGGGTTTATTTAGCAAATTTACATTAATATGAAGAGCTAGGAAAAATTAATAGAATGGGACAACAAGCATCTAAACAACTAATCTCTTTTGGGAGTTGATGTATGATGCGTCGATCGAGTCGATATATGCAACAAGTAGAAGTGAACAAATAAAATACTGTGCAACAAGTAATGTCAGTATATATTCATCATGGTCTAATCATGATATATTCTTGGACACACGTAATTATTAGTTTGTGATTTTTAAATATTATTATTTCAAATAATTCGGATGGGTTAATCCTGTTGATAGGTATTTCTGAGATTCAACATCAACTCAAAATTTTGGCCATTTGTATGCATGTAAATTTTCAACCACCAGTTCTAACATTGATCTAATAATATATTTACCAAAAACTTGTTATCGGATGCCAATTAGAATTAAGAAATTTCAAATAGAATGACCACATTACAATTACAATCTATGCTATATATTCAATATTTCTTCCGAAATGCCATATACAACCATTTGTCAAATTATATATATA
>OVBI01002540.1:0-19227 GCA_900406495.1 Sisymbrium altissimum | reverse complement strand
TATATATATATATAATGGCTAAAACTTTCTTGATATTAGGGACTTAGGACATAGCTTCAAAGACAGTCCACTGGAGACTCTTATATTGCGCGATTGCACTTCTCTAAAGGAGGTAAAGGACTAAACCATTAAAGGTTTTTGGTTGTTGCTGCATCAACAGCCTACATCTCACACCCACTTAACCCTTGGAATTGTGACATTTCAGAAAGAAGTTTTGCTGTTTCTGAACTCGCTACTCACAGGAAACTTGAGATCTATTCGACACATTGTAAGTTGGTACAATTTTTTGGTGGTAAATCTGACTTAGCATAACAACTTTGTTTACTCCTAATCGCGTGTCTTCTCCTCCAATAGGACATTTCAAATGTCCGTGGCTTAGTTTGTGATGGTGGCAAGAGATCTGAGAAACCAGAGTAAGTCTGATTTGATTTGTTTACTTTTCAATCTTGATCAGAACTTCGTTTAGGCGGCGCACTAATCAATTCTTGTTTGTCTTTATAGCTTTCCTCTGGAGAAGCTGAAATCAGAAAGAGCAAATGTCAAATTTGTGGCAGATTTTACCTCTTCATTATCAAGGTTCATTGAAAAATAAATCATCTAGTAAAAAGTTTATTTAAATAAAATTACCAAATGAGTGTGTGTTTGTAAAATTTCAGATCAGAAAGTCTTTTGCGCGGCATTCTCTACGCCAGCGATGAGGAGGATGGGGCGGATGGATGGATTGAGAGCGATGATGATATGGCGGAGGCGGACTTTATCGTCGATCAAGATTTTGGACATTTTGGTAATCTTTAGATTCGATGTTAATCCTTAGCATCTATATTGGTTAATTGATTTTAGCATCGATTGTTTCAGAGTAAAACTCATTACTACTAAATAGTACTTTGGTTTACGTTTAAGTGGCACGAAAACAATGTTAATTATGTGCTTTTTCAATAAATAAAAGTACGATTTCGACCACCATATAATACTAGACTAGTTATGTGAGATGTTGGTAATATCCGATTTCAAATTATAAAGGGAATAATACGAACTTGGTTTTTTTTTACTTTTAATATCACAACCATATGGGTATACAAATTTCGACATCCACATTTGTATTTATTGCGTTTAAATCAGTCATAACTTCTAGTAGTTTTTAGAGTGGGCAATATAATAATTTACAAACTTTATAAAAAAATAATAAATCAGTATTTTTAAAGAAAAGAAATTATTGGAAAAACAAATCCTTGAAGTAAGGGTTTATAAAAAAAAAGTTAAGAAATTTTCTACAAATTAGTTTCAACCAAAGCCACCACCTATATATATACTCCGTGAGAAAGTGAGGATCGTTCCTTTTCCCTTCAACTTAGCAAGTTTCTTGTGATGGACGCTCCAAACCCAAAGCGACCTTGCCATGGCGTTTCTTCCTCCATCCGAAACCCAACTCAGAGCCACCTGGATTTTATTATCTCTTCGTTACTGTCGTTTCCGAACTCATCGTCGCCCTCCATTGAATCCTCCATGGATCGAGCGCTCGATAAAGCTCTTGCATCTGCTTCCTCTGATGTCTTACTTCAGGATGGCCTCGTCGATAATACTCTCAAACTCACATTGCTTCTTCACGAGTCCACTAAACGGTGCTTCGGGAAGCGAGCTTCTATTCATAATTCCGCTACTTGGATCCTTCCTCCCGAACTCACTATTAAGGTTACTAACTCACTTCGCATTATAGAAATCTTGAGATGATCTTTTAGGTCACTGTTTATTTTCTGTTTTTTTGTTCATTGATGTGTTATCTGGAATTAGGGTTTCCGATTTATATATTTATTTTTATGCCAACGGATGTAAGGAATTGAGAAGTCTCATATTATGCATTGCTTGTGGAATCGGGAAACCTTTATTTAATTTTTTTGTGTTAGATGAATCCATTAATGTTAGTGATGTCACATGTATATGTCTCTAATGAAAATTCAGGTGTTTTCGAAGCTTGATACAAAGTCTCTAATGCGAGCCATGGTATGCTGCAAAATCTTCGAAAAATGCGGCAGGGACCCTTTATCTTACTCGCACATCAAATTCACGATGTCTGACAAAAACGTTGGTGATGGAGTTGTGCGTGCCTTGATCCATCGTGCTGGAAAGGGTCTCAGGTGATGATATTTTGTGCATTCAAGAATTAAAATAGGGTTCTAGCTAGATGCTTGCATCTAATCTACTAGATTTCACTAATTGGCAGTTTCTTGCAAGTCTTGTTTGTTAAACTTGGTTTATGTAATCGTTTCTCATAGTTTTTTTGTTATGCATGCAGATCCCTTGAACTTGGATCTGCTGTACACGCAACCAAATCTACGGTGACACCTTTGCTTAAAGGATCTTGTCTTGAATCACTCTCCGATAATGAAGGGTTTATCGGGTATTGTCTTTTACTATCAGTTATGAATTTTCAGTATAAACTCGCTATACGTATATATTCTGATTGTAGTAATTAAGTTAAGCGAGAGAGGAAATTAACACATAGATATAATTTGTAGCTAGCTTTGAAAATTCGTTCTTGCTAGCTTTGCATATTTGTTATTGTACTTATTAACGTGTACATATTTTTTTAGTATTCTAACTTGACATAATCTCTTTTCCCATACAAATAGGAAATATTTGAGAAGCCTACACCTTTACAATATCAAATATTTGAAAGACAAGTCCTCTATTAATTCGTTGGCAGCTTGTTCCAATCTCACTGATTTGAAGATTGTTGGAATGTAAGTGTTTTGTCTCTGAATGTTATTGTCTGCTTGTTCATTATGCAACACTCATGTTTTACGCTATATTTTCGCGTTTCACATGATGTACTCAGGCATACCACATCTGGACACCTACTTAAGTCCCTCAGAATAAATTGCCCCTTCCTAGAGCACCTCTTCCTAGAGACCTATGGTTTCCCAAGTAATTAAATCTTTCCCCACTTTGAAGCTTTCCTTTTTCTTTGTTTACCCGCGTGAGCTTACCTTTCTGTGTAACAGGAAAGAAAAAACCAGAATCACCAGGCTTGGTAGAGTTGGTAGCCAACACCACAAACTTAACCTCGTTAACACTTATTGGTTTTAATCTAGTTGATAAGAGTATCGAACCTCTTGCTGAGGTATGACTCATTCATTTCTTCTTTCTTCAATATGGGTACCATATATGTGTGTCCAATCCCAAAATTTGTATCTGTTTTTTCGCAGGTTGCTCCTAAACTTAAGCACTTGAATCTGTCTAGAAGCCCTAAAATCAACGGTCGCTTTTTGAGGTTCATGTTTTGCACCAACAAAATTTCAATAGTACTATTTTCCTCCTATGAGTTTATTCTCACAACTGAAACATTTTTGTTGGGGTAGGGGTGTGGGACATCCCTTTAAATACCGTGCACTCGAGACTTTAATATTGCGAGACTGCTCTGATGTACTGGAGGTAAAGGACTAAACCATAACAAATAGCTTTTGGTTGATGAATCACACTTTTCTCAATTCTCACACTCACTGAACTTTGAATTTTACAACATTTCAGAATGAAGTTTCTCAGTTTTTGAATTCACTGCTACTGGCAGGAAACTCCGAATTCATTAGGCACATTGTAAGTTCGTATAGATATTTTGGTTTAATTTTGTGTAGAATCAAAGGCATACTTTGTCTACTAATAATTGTCTTTTTCTTCTTCTCCAATAGGACGTTTCAAATAACCGGGGCTTGGCGATTATTGGCCAGGAAAGACGTGTTAGAAAGCCAAAGTAACTGAATAATTGTTCACTTTTGATTTGGAATTGTTACCAATTTACCTAATGGGAGTCACAACTTTGTTTGCATGCAAGATACTGATAACTAACGAAGTTCATATGACGTTGTTGCTGTTGTAGATTTCCTCTGGACAAGCTGAAAGAAGAAAGACCAGGTGTCAAAATTGTGGCAAATTTTAGCTTTAAACTATCAAGGTTCCATCATTTTATTTCCTAATAATCTATTTACTTTTAACCCTTTTTAAAAAAAAATATAATCATCAAAGTAATTTGAATTTTAAAATGGGGAATTGTGTTTGTAAAATTCAGATCAGAAGAGATTGCTCGAGGCCTTCCTCCCAGCAGCAACAGCAATGCAGGAGCCCAAAATGATGACAACCTTGCGGAGGAGGATACTGATGACGAAGAAAACGTTGATAATTAATTAAGAGATGTTGTTAATAAATTTTGATTAGCGTTGTTAACTTTTTGATAAAATATTTTGATTTAGTTCCGCATTTAAAGAAAATATCTAATAGTAGTGACAGAACATTTAAACTTGTTTTGTCTTATAAAAGTGGGATTTAGTTATCAAAGTATGTCCAAGCAGAATGATGTTTTATTTTTTCATTAAAAAAACAAAACAAAATTCATTAAAATATGTTGTAATAGGTTAACTAAGCTTTATTATCCAGTATAGTTTCTTTCACAATAATAATTTTTTTAACAAGTTCATATTCGTTTTATACATTGCAAAATTATATAGAAAAATAAAATATTCATAAAAGAAAAGACTTTTTTAATTAATTTTATTATTTAGTCGGCAAAATGATGATTGCTGGAGCATTTTCAAACGTTCGAGATTCCATGGATTCTCCGACGAACACCACTGAAAACCCTAGTTCTGTCCCTACAGTTCCCAACAGCATCAATCAGAGCCACGCGGATTCGATCATCTCATCTCTCCTTTCGTATCCTGATTTCTCTCCGGTCTCCATTGGCTGCTCCTTCGATCGAGGGCTCGACAAAGCTCTCGCTTCCGCTTCCAGCGATGTCTCTGTTCAAGACTGTCTCGTCGATCGCACTCTCCAACTCGCTTCTCTTCTTCTTGACTCCACTAAACGTTGCTTCCGTAAGCGAGCTTCCGCTCACAATTCCACTTCTTGGTTCCTCCCTCCCGAACTCACCATTAAGGTAAATTCAAATTCCCCATTTCTTCATTTTCTTGATTTTCTTGATTTTCTTCATTTTCTTGATTTTCTTGATTTTCTTGATTTTCTTGATTTTCTTGATTTTCTTGATTTCTTGATTTTCTTGATTTCTTGATTTTCTTGATTTTTGTTTTGTTTTGTTTGGTGCAGGTATTTTCGATGCTTGATACGAAGTCTCTGATGCAAGCGGCGGCTTGCTGCACTATGTTTAGTAACTGTGCGATGGACCGTTCGTCTTACGCTCACATTGACTTGACAACCGCTACTAGACAAGCTGATAATGGAGTTGTGTGCACTATGATCCATCGTGCTGGAAAAGAACTTAGGTTGAGATGGGAACATGTCTCTTGGTTTTGTAGTTGAACTTGGTCTTATGTACTCATTTCTCATGGTTCCGTTTTAATTCATATGTTGTGTAGGTCCATCAAGCTTGGTCGTGTTGTTCGCCCAGATGGATCTGATCCTACTCCATCTTTGGTTAATGGACCTTTTCTTTCTCCACTTTCTTATAATCATGGTTTTCTCGGGTATGCCTCCATTACCTGTTTCAAAATTTCATATTTTTTTAACTGGCTTGTCTAAGTCTTAACCTACCTAGTGGAGTTAAGAACATGTTGAGTATGGTTTCGTTAGATAGGAAAGAAGTAGAGCTGGCAAAAAGATCCTCTTATTTCCAGAACTCATTTGTCTATGGCTAATGCTTTAGGAAGAAAAGAAAATACTCGAAACCAAGCATCAAACCTGAGAGCAATCAAGAGAAAATCCTCTTGTTAATATCTTGAAATCTTACCTTTAGTTGTGTATTTTTAAAGTGATTTAGAATCTCTATCACTACCATAGACAGAGAATGGTTTAACTGGTTTCTTGCTCGAGAAATTGTTGTTCTATTATCATGTTTATTTTAGTCTTCTAATTTGGTATCTTTCTTTTCCATTCAACTAGGAGTCGCTTGAGAAGCCTACGGCTTTACAATATCAGACCGATGAACTACAGTTCCTTAATAGAGGTGTTGTCACTTTGTCCGAATCTCACTGATCTGCGGATTGTTGGATTGTAAGTTCCTTCTAGAGTGCCTGCTTGTTTATTTTCGAGTTCATGGAATTTTTCCATGTTCCTTTTCCTTTGTGCAGAAGAGGAATCATAATGGCCATATTCTATTCTTTAGATTTGTTTTGCTATTATAATCTCTGTCGACTTTTTAAATTCTGCTTCATGTGACAGAAATAGTCCATTTATGCATCTATTCAAGACTCTGACAGCAAAATGTCGTCTGATCGAGCACCTGTGCTTAGAGACCTATCAGCTCCTAGGTAAAGGTTTGGTACTAATCCACTGTGAAGCTTCTTTGTTTGCTCCCAGGTTTTCTCAGGCTTACCTAATGTGTAACAGGTACTGTAGACACAAAAACAGGTTCATCGTTGATAGAGTTTGTGACCAACTCCCACAACCTAACTTCTCTAACGCTCATATGTTTTCGACTAACCGATGAAGTGGCCCGGAATCTTGCTGAGGTATGGCTTCTATTCGATTTTTCTGCTATATCTTCTCTCTTTTATTGGATACCATCTGTGCTTTTAAAGAACCTCAGTAATATTCGGATGTTATTTGCAGAGTTCTCGTAAACTGAAGTACCTGAATCTGTCTAGATCGCCGACAATCAATGGTCGTTTTTTGAGGTGCAAATACAAAAAGTTAATAGCGTAATTTTCTCCAAAAGTCCTTCTTGGCAAAATTTTACGTATCACGAAAATATTGTTGGTAGGGATTTGGGACATAGCTGCAAAGAGAGTCAACTCAAGACTCTAATAATGCGCAACTGCCTTTATCTACTGGAGGTAAAAAAAGATTTGAAGGCATAACAAGTTTTGAGTTGTTTCATCAGTCTTGCTTGAGCTCACACTCACTGATCTTGATATTTCAGAAAGAAGTCAGGGAACTCTGTAACTCATTACTCAAAGGAAACTTGAAATCCATTCGGCACATTGTAAGTTTTAATAGAATTTATGCCAAATTTTGTGGATGAAAAGTATAGCTTGGTTTACTCTTAATCGTCTTCTTCTTGGTTTAGGATGTTTCAAATAACAGTGGCTTACTTTCTGATGATGGCGTGAGATCTTACAAACCAAAGTAACTGATTGATCCTTCGTTGTTAATTTGTACTAATTGCTCACTGAGTTATATGCCATTAATTGTTGTTGTTGTTGTTGTGTGTGTGTGTGTTGTAGGCTTCCTTTGGAGAAGCTGAAAGAAGAAAGATCAGATGTCACATTTGTGGCGGATTTTCCATTAGCAAGGTCATACCTTTAAATAAATCATCTGAAAGAGTTTGATGAAAGGAATGAGAAAAATAATAATAAAATGGGGTTTGGCTTGTGTAAAATTCAGGTCGGAAAAGCGTTATCGTGTCTGCGATGAAGCGAATGAAGAAGAGCTGAGGGAGATAGAGATGATGGAAGGCAAGAACGATGGAGTGAATGAAGATGACTCGGACGATGATGATGATGACTATACAAGCGATGGAACGGGTGAAGATGACTCGGAAGAAGATGTGGGATTTTGATGATTACAACTTTTTAGTTAATCAAACCGTCAATATTTCCAGGAGTCTATTGAAAAGTTTTAACAAGTATAGAAAGTGAGTGAAATGGACAATATATGATCGATCTCAAGTCATAATAATACACATTACCTTGCAATAGACTTTTTTTTTTTTTTTTTTTCATTCTCAGGACACCAAAAAGAGTGAATATGTTCTGATAAAACAACAAATCTGTTAAGAAGATTGATTTATTCATGCTCTAGGAAATTTCTCAAGCATCCTGTTTCCAAATCCTGATAGTTTTATCTAAATGGTTCCCCGATGAAGCAATCGCGTTCTGAACCGGATGACAACTCACAGAGATGACTGCATCTGTGTGGCCTTCTAGTCTCTGCAGTATAGTTTTATGCTGAAGATCCCACAGATACACACAATTGTCTTCTGATCCGCTGACAATGTACTTCCCATTCGTCACAGAAAACGCCGATGTGATGCAGAATACTTTGTTGGTATGTCCTGTGTATACTTTTATAAACTTCCCCGTCGCATAGTTGGATAGCTTCTGCGTTGTTTAAATCCAAATCAAAAAAATAAAATCATCAGCAAAGAACATCAATTACAAGAGAATCCACTAGTCTCATCATCAAGATCATCAACAGGTAACACAAATCCAACAACCCATAAAAGACTAAATCCATCAAAGTTTAATTCTAAATCATTCAAATTCAGAAACACTCGGTGATTGATCAAACTTCCATAACAAAATGGTCGAAATGGTCGAAGTTTGATGCTTTACTTCTTGTTCATATCCGAAATCAAACATGATGCTAATGGAGAAACGACAAAGTAATCAATCGCAACCACTGTTCTACATTCTTCAAACCATCACTAGTAAAGAGCATTACAAGACAACCTCACTATTCTCAGGTTCTCATGTTCTGTAGTAATAACAATCAGACAAGACCAATGCAAAAACCAATATTCACATTCATAAAGTACGACGCTTTACTTCTTGTTCACTACTAACTAACTACATCATTTCGAAACCGATCTCACATTCTTAATCATTCAGATTCAGAAACACTCAGTGATTGATCAAACTTCCCTAACAAAATGGTCGAATATCCGAAATCAAACATGATGCTAATGGAGAAACTATAAAGTAATCAATCGCAACCACTGTTCTACATTCTTCAAACAATCACTAGTAAAGAGCATTACAAGAGAACTTCACTAGTCTCACGTTCTCATGTTCTGTAGTAATAACAAATAGACAAGACCAATGCAAGAACCAATATTCACATTCATAAAGTTTGATGCTTTACTTCTAGTTCACTGCTACTAACTAACTACATCATTTCGAAACCGATCTTCACAGTCTTAAAGTCTACTTCTTTACTTGTTAAAACTTACGAGAGTACTATCGAGAGTGGCAACGAGGATGAATTTCCCATTAGGAGAGAATTTAGCGAAAGAAACAGCACGAGACTTCTCATCAATCAGAGTCTTCAAGCAAGTCCCTTCTTTCGCATCCCATATTTTGCAAGAACCATCATGACTCCCCGAAACAATCAACGACCCATCTCTATTGAAATGAACACTCGAAACCGGCATAGAGTGAGCTTTAATCACACGAACGCACTTCCCAGTCTTCACCTCCCAGATCCGAATCGTCTCATCAAACGAACCAGACACGATCAAGTTCGAAGGAGGGTTGAAATTAACACAGAAGACGAAATTGGTGTGGCCTCTAAGCACCTTGAGGCACTCGTACGGCGCTCTCGCGTCCCAGATGCGAAGCGTGCAGTCGTCGGAAGCAGAGCATGTGTAGTGCGAATCAGAGGACCAAGCTAAGTCGGAGATACCACTCGCGTGGCCTTCGTACCGATGAATCAGAGAGTAATTCGTCGCTGACCAGAGAATCATGGTCTTGTCTACGGAAGTGGAAGCGAGGAGATTCCCGTCGTTGGAGAATTTGACGCAAGAGATCGCCGCCGTGTGACCTTCTAGGGTTTTCATGTGACGGTATGGCTTATACGTCGGAACATTTCCGCTTGTGCCTGCGTTACCGGCGCCGTTTCCCACTCCGTTACCACCGCTTGGCATCGCCGTCCGATTGAGTATAATATTCGGTTTAGCGGAAAAATCTTAACAAAGTTCAAGAATCGTTACCGATATGGATATATATACATACAAAGCTATATATATACGTATTCTGTTGACACAATGACCATTGTTTGAATTACATTTTTACCCTCCTCTTCCCTCTCGGTTCGGTTTGGAAAGTTTTGGTTCGGTTCAATTCGAGTTTACTAAAGTAGAAGGGTTACCAATAGAGTTACCAAGTTAGGGGAACCGGAAAACTTTCAGCTTTCATTATTTATGTTCAGAAATCAAATTATCATGTATTTCTTAGCTGATGCAGAAGCGAAACACTCGTCGGCATCATTCTTTTCAAAATGGCTGCTGACATTTTCATTAGCCTGCTTCTTTGCAGTTGATACTTTCTCAGAGGCTGAAGCAAAGCGTGCAGCTCCATTATCCACACGTTTTTTTTTTCCAGAATTCGAGGGCACAGAGGAAGGAGTTTCTGCAGGGTATATTTGTTAGTTGAGCTGAGGAAGATGGAGAAGAAAGGGGACTTGGTGTTTTCAACACTTTTTGTGTTATGGTTATCTCTTTGTTTCATTTGTTTATCATCGAGGTTGGCAGCCTGAATGAGAACTTGCCATATTTCTTGGGTTTTATGTGATGAACTGTATATTACCTGCAGAGTCAGGGCGCTAAGTGTGTTTCCTGAATTTATCAAGTTCACGAAACTGGCGAGCTCTGAATTGAACAGCAGATACCAAACGATTCTGAGGTCACTCCTTGGAGGTGCAATTGTTAAGCCGACAACATTTTCCTCTATAATAATAGTAGCAAGCAGAAGGACACGACAGCTATCGGACTGTGGCTGCAATGGACTAAGGATTCCAATTAAGTGAAAGCTTGGCTCACCCTGAAGACACCCTAGACACTAAGAAACATAGAACAGACAATCAAACACTGATGTCACCGAAAACAGAGTTCTCAATGAAGTAAAGAATATCCCAGAGGAAGCAAACAACAACACACAGAAAAAGAGTAATATCTCCGCTAATCAAAACTCTTTGAGCAACAAGAGTTGTTATGAAAACAGGATGAGAGGCAACACATTAAATTCTGCAAATTCGAGCACAAAACAATGGCAGAACTTTCAAAGGTAATGAGCTTGTTCCGAAGATAAGAGCTGATATTATTGGGGTTCCAAATTGATTAAAAAACATTGGCAAGTTCTAACCAGTAACAAGAACACATAAATATGGATGTAACAAGAAAAGACGTTGCAGTTAGATTAGTGAGCACATGAAAACGTACCTAATATATCACATTTCATAGTGTCCCAGAATCGAAAAAGACAATGAAGAGAAGAGATTAATCATTCGACTTCATACATTGAAAGCTACTAGTAGGGTTTAACAAAATTTGAAAACTTTGGCCTAAGTAAGAGACAGAATCTGGAAGAGCTACAGATACCTTATCAGACAAGTCAAGAGATTTCCAGGAACGGGTGAGTCTGCAAGAAACGTTATCATTACCTTTTTCTCTACTTGTGCTTGTGGATGGAAGTTTGAACTTGTGGGACAAGAGCTTGGGCACCAAGTAAACTCCACGCAAATGAAGGCGTCTTCTTTGAGGGCAGTGGACTCCACGCTGCACTTCCAATCAACGTACCTGACCAGAGCTTCACCACTTACGTCATCGTGAAACGCCAAACGCGAGATTCACTTCTTACTCCGACAAAGCTAATAACGCCGGAGCTCAAACGGTTTCTCAGGTTACAGATCCAACGATTTCACCCGGACGGCGCCGTTTAAGGGTTTGAGTAGTGCAAAGACCAATTCAACATCGGGGTGAGAAATTTTTGAAATTAAAATGAGCCGTTGTGATAAATGGGAACCCTGCCCACAACCTAGCCGTTCGATCATAAAAGAAAGAGTAACGTTACCGGGTCCTACAGATCCAACGGCTAGCAACGATTCAATTTAAAACCAAAACCGTCAGAACCGTGTCTCGTACCCATAATATAAACACACATTTTTTTTCTGTCAACCGTTTGGTTATCTCTCTCTCTTTCACCTGAATCTTGTTAGGTTTATTCAGTTCGGATTAGTTTTCAAATTAGATACAAACTCATCAATGTCCACATACATTTTCTTGTAATTAACAGTTTGGTTTGGTTTAAGATCTTGAAACCGGATGGTATTGAAACCGAATTGTTCTTACTTTTACAGTTTTCCATCCTACTAATTTACTAAACCGGGTTGGTTGATGTTTACTTTACATGAGTGCCTTTTCACATCCATAAGGGGATAAGAAGAAAAACGTAATGAATGCATCAAAAACCCATGAGGCCGAATGACTCTGTCGTACTGAGGTCAAAGAGTCAAACACAAGACTGAAGCCGTCCTTTCTTCACTTTTTTTGTTTCTGTGTTCTGTAACATCATCGCAGAGTCGCACTAGGAAAGAGATGGATGTACTTCGCTGTTATAACGGTACGGATCAATATGAAGAAAAGAGATTTACTTTTGCTTTGACCGTTTAGTTAGAATTAAGGGTTTCTTTTGAAAATTGTTTTGTCTCTCCCTCAAGCACTTTTCTCTTCTCTCTGTCCCTTATATTACCCTCAAGTATTTTACTTTTCTCTCTGAACCACAGTTCCATCATCTTCTTCCAATGGACGCCACAGATACTCCTCGTTTCTTCAAAGTTTTTATCTCCCATATTAGCTCCGATTCCATGGTAATATATTTCCACTCCCGTAGCTTTGGTACCGTTTTGGTCTCTTCCTACACTGCAAATCCTGTCATTTGCGTTTGTTTCTTTGGCTTTTGTTATCTGCATTGACGCCTTTGCATTTTGTTGTTTTTTTTTCATTGGATTTTTGCTTCTTTCCTCTGTTTAAAATGGTAAAGTTCTTAAGATTCTCTGCTTTTGGGAGTAAAGATGTTATCTTTACTTATGAATCAGTTTCGTTTATGGAAATTTCACTAGAGATGTTTGAACATAGTCGTTTAACTAGACCTGTTCATAAATAGATACATATGTTTTGCTTTCTGTTACTTTTATTGGACCCAAGATGTGAATTGATTCTGCAGATAAAAGTTCGCCCTTTTTTAGCTTGTAACTGTTCCTAACCTTTACCCCTATGTTGTGTTGAGAGAGGTTTCTCCCCTGAGTTTGATTTTAAAGTCTCTATTTTTACATGTGAATCAGTTTCATCTATGAAAGTTTACACGAGAGATGTTTGAACATGGTTGTTTTACTCAGACTGTTCATTCATCGGACCAAAATGTAATAAACGTTCATCCTTTCTAACCATTTCAGTTTTAACGGTTCCTAAGACTTGACAGAGATGGCAAATCCTCTAATGGGAAAACCAAACCTTCTCGTAGTGAATGGTTTCTTTCTGAGTTGGATTTTAAAGTCTGTTTTGTGTCGTTGCTTTGTCTCTTGAGTGTTGGCCTTCATGTTTTTGACCTAAATATTTTGGTGTTGTTGGCTGCAGCTTATCCCCATCTCCTACTACGATGAACTTCCACGTCATTTGCCCAAGACGGCAATTCTCCAAGGCACTGGTGGATGCTTTTGGAAGGTAGCCATGAATCTGGAGGGAGAAGAGGTGTATTTTGGACAAGGGTGGCCCAAATTCGTTAAGGATAATTCTCTTGTCGATGGAGACTTTTTGACTTTCGTGTATAACGGAGATCGCATTTTCGAGGTCAGCATCTATGGCCTTGATGGATGTAAAGAGGCTAGAGCAGTCACTGAAGTGGAGAATGACGAAGAAGACAGTATTTATTCTTTAAGCAGTGATGAAACAGATACTAACTCTGAGTACGAGATGGCCAATACAGTTGAGAGAAGCAATGACAAAGGTTGTCCCTTTTTGTCTTTCATCCCTTAAGTAGGTCGTTTTATGTGATGGCTTAATGCTTATATAGACAAGTTGTTTTGTCTCTTGAGATTTTTCCAGGGAAGTCGAAAGTGGAAGTTGTGGATGATTCTGATGACGAAGAAGACAGTGTTGATTCTCTCAACAGCCAAGACACAGACACAGACAGTTCTTCTGAATTCGAAATGGCCAATACAATCCCGAGAAGCAAGAACAAAGGTTTGTTACATTTGTTAGCTTTTTGTCATTCCTTATTTCGTTTTATGTTATTGCGTTATATCGACAGACAAGATGTTTTTTTCTCTTTGACAGGAGAGTCGATAGAGGAAGTTGTGGAGGTGGAATCTGATGACAAAGAGGACAGTGATTCTCTAAACAGTGAAGACAACAAGATAGACAACACTTGTTCTGAATTCAAGATGGCCAATGCAATCCCGGGAAGCAAGAACAAAGGTTTGACACATTTTTTAGCTTTTTACTCATTCCTTATTTCGTTCAATGTTATTGCGTTATATCGAGAGAACATATTTGTTCTCTTTGACAGGAAAGTCGAAAGAGGAAGTTGTGGAGGTGGAATCTGATGACAGCAGTGATTATTCTCCAAACGGTGAAGACAAAAAGATAGACACTGGTTCTGAATTCAAGATGGCCGCCAATACAATCCAGAGAACTAAGAAGAGAGGTTTAACTCATTGTTAGCTCTTTTCATCGCTTGAGTTGTTTTATGCGATTGCTTTAATATAGACAAAGGTTTTTTGTTGAGATCTTTTCAGGAAGGAAGAAGAAGAAAGTTGTGGAGAATTCTGATAAAGACACGGATAGTGATTATATCGAAGAGTTTGGTCAGTTGGATTTAGAAGAGATTTCCAGCAGTGACAGTTCCTATGCTCCAGATAGTGAAGACACAGCCACTCGTGTCAAACCAAAAGTGACAAATCCGAAGAAGAAAGGTAAAATACATTCACCACTTTGATCATTTGTGTGACGCTAATATATTTATGTGAAATTCTTCTTTAGATTTTTCAGGAAAGTCCAAACTAATAGAAAATGAGAATGAACTTGGTGATAGTTCTTCTCCTGTGGAANATAAACTATTCGCTTAATTTCATTACTTAACCAGGTCAAAAAGACTAGGGAGAAAGGTAAATAAACTATTCGCTTAATTTCATTACTTAACCAGGTCACAATTGTTTTTAGTGATACTTATATGGAGACATGTTTTCTCCTTTGGGGATGATGTTTACAGTCAAGAAAATAATTGAAAATCCGGTGGCATATCTGGATGATCCAAAGAATATATATTTTGAGACAGGCGTGAAAAATAGGAAATACGAGCTGGTAAGAGTTGCAACAGATTATCTATTATTGCCTATAACTTAACATTGTTTGATTAACGTTTTTGTTTGCTTTGTGTGTGTTCCTTTAACACAGTTGGTTCATGCACAATTGGTGAAAGACTACTGCTTAAGGTTTGAAGACTACATTTGCTACATCGACCCAAAGGGGAAACTAGTAGCGAAAACAGCAAAGTGGAAGGATCAACGTGTGTGTATCAAAAGATGGATCCGCATCTGCGAGAGGAACAATTTGAAGAAACAAGATCGTGTCGTGTGTGAACTCTTGCGTAACCATGATTTGGTTTACGCAGTTAAAATTCACGTAGTCCGTGAAAAATATTTGGTATGAGTAGAGAAGAAACAGAGATCGTTACTCATCTTTTATGATTCTAGTTATGTTCGTAGTAATCAATTGGCAACAGATTCTCTGCTTAGTTAATGAGTTTTCATCTCTTTTAATTTTATCATCATCTACACTTGTTTAGTTAAGCTGCAAGATCTCAAATCAACTTTCATTATGGTTCTGTGTTTTCATTCCAGTATAAAGTGTTTCTTTTGGGTTGAGTAAACTCGGTTCAGCTATGATCTTTGAAATTCAAGAGCTTTGTTATCCAAACTGAGAATGAAATTGAGATAAACCGATACATGGATGTACAAACAAAAGAACACAATCGAATGTCATTTCGAACATTAGGAGTGGGGGGATATTCTACGAAGTCTTGTTTTTGCCGTATATATCTTCAAAACCATCAGCTACTCTTTTCCTTCTTTCAGCAATCATTTCCGAATACGACTGAAAACCAAATTAAACAACCAAAAGAAGAACACAAAACCATCAGATCATCTCTCAAAAAAAAAAACAAGACCAAGACTTGTTCGAAAGTCAAGGACTTTGGGTGGTGACAAAGAAACCAGCTTTGTCTGAAGATGTTTAGTATAACTCAGACTTGGTAGTTAAAGCTACAAACTTTTTTAACAGATTCATTGCTTGTAATGAAGAAGAAAGATCATACCTTTGGGTAGCTATAAAGGAAAATGTACCACCAAGCGCCAATTAAACCAACGGCAAGCGATGAAACTACAACAGAATGTAGTATTACCCAGCTACATGCCACTATTGACAGACCCGTTAACATTATCGTCCACGGCTGACACCTGAGAAACGTAGTAATCATATATGTCTGATGAGAATCCAGAAAACTCTGTCAATATTCACAGTCTTAAGACTAAACTCCAAAATCACTGAAAAGAACATAACTTTGAGTTGGTAACTTAGTTGAGACATACCAGGAAGGCTTTGTGTCCCACACGGAGTCGTATTCGAGGGAGAGATGGTCTAAGTAACCTTCCATGTCATCAACTCTGCCATTTTCATCGACGAATCTCGAATCATTCTGTTCTCTCCTGTTTCCTCCCAAACCTCTAATTTTCGTGCAAATCCTTGTCGGCTTGAGATTGAGTGAGTGGAGATTCTTTCTTGTACTGAGTACTGCGATCCGGGTCTGAGTCTGAAGCCGAAACGGCGACAGAGGCACGGTAGAGATGCAGAGACTTCTCATCTGAAGAAGAAGATAAAAGGATTAGAGGACTCAATTGACTCTAATCAAACATCTGGGGTGCTTTGTACTATCAAAAACATTTGTTTTTGGCGGTGAAATAATGAATAAATAGAGGTAATGTCCAGTAATCTTTTAATGGGCCTATTTTGTTTTGTTTATGGCCCAATAAGAGAGAGGCGCATATATTTTACTCAAAGCCCTTATTTTCCCAGTCGTTTGATCGTTGAATAGGAGAGCTGGCGGCTAAGATTCCACGAAGGGGGTAATCAGTGTAAATAAACGGAAGCGGAGAGGGTATTTGAATTCAAACTAGATAAAGGTAAGGGTATTATCGTAAATAGAAGGAAAGCGAGAGATGCGGAGCACGTGAGATGGAATTCTGACCCTCCGATCGAAATATCTCGAACTTATCGATTCGGGTCCCACTCTCCAATCGACCTTATCCACCTTGCGTGAGCTACGATCCGAGCGCCACGTCAGAATAAGATCAACGGACGAGATCTACCCGATCGCCTTTAAAATGATCACTACCCTCGTCAATCAAACGAATCTCTCTCTACAACACCTGTGAGAAAACAATAACTTTGCGCCCAAAAAAATTTCAGATAGGGTTTGATAGATATAACTTGACTCGATCCATGGGCTTACTCGACCATCTCTGGGATGATACCGTCGCTGGTCCTCGGCCTGAGAACGGCCTTGGCAAGCTTCGGAAACATCATACGTTCAGTTTCCGGCCTAGCTCCGGCAATGGTACGCCGTGTTTTGCTATCTTGAGCCGGTGGTTGATCGTTATTTCTAACTGAAAATATATATAATATAATTATATCTTTAAAATGAAAAAAAAATGATTAAAAACAAAAAGTTGCATGAACGTATAATATTTCATGTCATGATCGTCGATCTGATATAGTTTGTTATTAATTTGGCCATGATTTAATTAGATCAATCGGACGTTGGTGGAAGCGTGAGATCGTACGGTGAAGATTCACCGGAAGAGGCTGTGAAAGTGACACGCAGCATCATGATAGTAAAACCACCAGGATACCAAGGCGGTTCAGCTCCGGTTTCGCCTGCCGGTTCAACTCCACCAGTATCTCCTTTCTCTGGTGAGTTTTTAATTATTCCACTTTGTTTCCATTAATTTATTGGGTAGGTGAAACAGTAGTACACTCCACTTAATACGTTTAAGGGTAGTTTCGTCCATTCGTTAAAAAAAATTCTGATAGGATGACATGCTTAATGATTTACACCCGCATGTGGCTTTGTCTACTTGTCTTAATGTGATGTGCCTTAATAAAGATGAGATGTGTAATAGTGTATCTATAAGTGCACTCCGATTTGGTTATCATCTATGATATTATTCTTGATTATTACTGTTCCTTGATTGATATATATATGGTTGAATTAGGTAAGCCGTCTTGTCAAATGTTGTCATATACATACCTAACATATAACAGTTGTGCCTCCCAAGTCTTACTGAATTTGATATATATATAGTTTTAAAGATATATGGGGTTGGAATGAGTCATGTTTATGGTTGAAGTAAATGTATGAGAGGTTACTAACGAAAAGTGACCCTTTGGGATGTTAACGGAGCAAACGCAGGAGGAAAGGAACCCTTTCGGTTTAGGAGACGGTCGACGTCGGACGCGTTCGATAAGGCAGCAGGATCAGAGAATGGACCAAGGAACTCTCCTCCTACTTACGGCGTGTGATCTCTAATCTCTAACCCAAATCTCATAAGAGAACGAAACAGAGTAGCCCCCCCGAAACGCTTTCCTTTTGACACATCAAGTGGTCCTTGCAGAATTCGTGTTTCTTCCTTGTGTAGGCCAACGAGGTTCTCTTTTTGTTTATGCGTGTATGAGCTTGTTTCTGTTTGTGATTATATCCTTTTCTGTTTGTTTTTTTGTATTTTTTTTTTTTTTGTCTCGTCTCGTTTTGGTTATGCTTGCTTCTACGCGTCTGTACATTTTTGCTGCAATGGTAATAAAACTATGTAGATGCTTAACGCCAGTTCCTCTTATCTATTGATCCAGTACAGCCTTCACTCTTCTGTTTGGATATCACAGTCTCTTCTTTTCACGCGTCTTTCATTTTCAATTTATCATTTTCATTTTCATTGGACAATGACTGCAAAAAGCTCCAAACTTTCACTGGTATATTATCTCTAATCTTTTTTTTTTTTTTTGATAAAACCTAAAGACAAACAAAGATGGACTAGTGGATTTGTTTAGTGATGGGAGCTTGTAAGGCCTGTGATGCGGATAGCGTTGCAATATGAATATGAATATGAATATGAATAGGATCATACTTATATGAACTGCATGAGAACCGTTTTTTGAAAATTCAATGTCCTTTGATAATTTCAAGTAGTCTGAGCATAGCACAGAGAGAGAAGCTTCCTTGGCAAACATATATAGGCATAAATCACCTTCTTAGCACCTCAAGTATCTTTTGCAAGCTAATGGTAATAAAAAGTTTAAAGTTAGTAAACTGTAATTGGGCTAGAGACTTGTGCTAGTAGCAGCACAAGGCAGAAATCACTGAAAATCCACTTATGAGTTGGACCAATCCTTAATCTTATCAGCAACTTTGACTCTGGAACAATATGTACCAATATTCACAGTCTTTGGACATTATTCAAACGAAAGAGAAAAGTTACCTATGGAGTCACAAAAGAAAAGTATTTGTGATGTAGTCGTATTCGAGAGAAAAGTGGTCTAAGTAAACTTTTCATAAGGATTGAGGACTAAATTGACTCTAATTAAACGTTGGGGTGCCTTGTAGGAACACAGATGTTTATTGGTGATGAGTAATCCTTATATATAAAAGAGGAAGGGGATTCTCCATCCATCTGCCACGTGGC
>OVBI01002539.1:0-19232 GCA_900406495.1 Sisymbrium altissimum | reverse complement strand
AACGAACATCGGTATGCATCTGCATCCAGATGCTGCGTCCAACTAACAAAATGAACAGGGCCTAACTACACTAAACTCATTCAGAATTAATAAAAGTCTAAAACACTCTTATTAACCAATAATATTATTTTTTAAATAATAAAAACAATTTTATTTTTTAAAATATCGTAAAATCTTGATTTTCCGCCAGATCAAAAAAAAATCTCCAAAACCGCAAAGTTTGAAATTTCCACAAAACCATAAAATCTCAAATTCCTATCAAAATTGCAAAATTTCAATTTCCGGACACGTAAAATTTCGATTTCCCACCAAAAACCGCAAAATATCATTTTTCCTGCCAGAACCGCAAATTTCATTTTTTTCCATCGAAACTGCAAAATCTCGTTTTCCCGCCAAAATCGTAAAATCTCGTATTCCCGTTGAAACCGCAAAATCACATTTTTCCGTCAAAACTGCAAAATCTAATTTCTCCCACCAAAACCGCAAAATTTCGTTTTTTGGTGAAATCGTAAAATCTCGTTTTCCCGCCAAAATCACAAAATCTTGTTTTCCCACCAAAACCGCAAAATCTTGTTTTCCCGCCAAAACCGTAAAATCTCGTTTTCCCGCCGAAACCGCAAAACCTCATTTTCCGCCAAAGCCATAAAACCTCGTTTTCCCGCCAAAAGTATAAGACCTCGTTTTTCTGCTAAAACCGCAAAATCTCGTTTTCCGCCAAAACCGCAAAACCTCGTTTTCCCGCCAAAACCACAAAAAATTTTTTCCCCCAAAACCATCAAGAAATATTTGGAGGAATCGTCAAGGAGCTTGTAACGCTTTGCAGCCTCGCAACTTCTAGGTGGACGAAAAAAACAAACAAATTCAATCTATACTATTATTTGTGAAATGATTTTGAGAGATTTCAGTTTATACTACTATCTATGAAGTGATTTTGAAAGAATGAAATTCTCCCGTGCACAGAGAAAGCATTCTATTTGTGTTATGTTGGTTTTGTATACGTAATTTTCAGATAAAACTGTGTTGTTGTTATGTCTTGTGAACGGGGTGAGAGATGAGCTTAGCTGAACTTAACTTTTGAACTATGCATTGTTCAGTTATTTCTTACCTGATCAAGTAAAAAGAACAACTTTTCTTTTCTGAATAAGATGGAATGATACCAAATTAGAAAACCAGTAAACACAACTTCGAAATCAGGGTCAAGATTTACATCCAAGATNTTTTTTTTTTTTTTTTTTTTTTTTGCGGAACAGAGAGACCATCAAGAACAAGAAGACAAGCAAGAGTGTCCTTTGTGTCGTTAAACCGTAAAGCCGTGTCTAAGAGGAGCAGCAGTAGCTCGATGAAGCACTGCTGGTCTGTGCTGGGTTTTGTTTGAAGATGTTCTTCTTCCCTCCAGACGAACCTTCAGCAGTAAGACTCGGCGTTTCCAAAATCTGCAGATAAAGAAAGGGTTAAGACTTATAAGACATAGGAATCCTCAGCAACAAAAGCTTGAAGAAGGAGACGATTTTACTAACCTTAAGAACAAGCTCTTCAAAACATTGCTCAACATTGACTCGAGTCTTTGCACTACACTCCAGAAATAAACATCCATACTCTCGTGCAAAGTCTATGCCTTCTTTTTTAGAGACAGCCCTTTCACTCTCCTGGAGATGGCATTATGGTCAACAGAGTTGCAACATAATGGACAGTTTTGACTATACAGAGAAATCTTACCTTATCGACTTTGTTTCCAACAAGCATCTTGATGCAATCCTGATTAGTCGAATACAGGTCGATTTCCTTAGCCCATATATCTGATAGATTGGTGAATGTATCTCGCCGTGTCACATCATATACTACAGATATAGAATCCAAATGTCAGTTGCAGCGAGAAACAAAGCCTTGATAAAGTGTACCCAAGTAGAACAAAGATAAACAAATTATTTTGTTCATTTCGAGACATACCCATTATTATGCCCTGAGCTCCTCTGTAATAAGAACTTGTTAGCGTCCTAAATCTCTCTTGCCCAGCTGAGTGATCAGAAAAAAACATCCCAAAACTGATCAGAGATAACAAAAAATTGAAAGAAAAGTATAAGAGACTTTAACCATTCGAAATACAAGACACTAATATCTTAACCATTGTGAATACAAGAGACTAATCGCTTAACCATTCTAAATACAAGACACTAATATCTTAACCATTGTATTTACAAGACACTAATCAGTCAACCATTCTGAATACAAGACACTAATCTCTTAACTATTGTGAATACAAGACACTAATCTCTTAACCATTCTGAATAAAAGACACTTATCTCTTAACCATTGTTAATACAAGAGACTAGTCTCTAAACTATTCTAAATACAAAAGACAAATCTCTAAACTACTTGAAATACAAGACTAATATTCTTCACCAGTGGCATAACAGCTTAGGCAACCACGATTAAGACAAAACATAGAAGTAGATTACAAAGAAAATGTATCAAAGTCCACATTCTTGTTGTCTTTTCTTAAGAAATAAATCCTCAAAATCGAAACAAATAAGTTTTCCCCTGAACATCTAAAGTCAAAGCACAAGATCTGTGACATTTACATAAATTTAAATAATAGTCGCTTAACCATTCTAAAGACAAGATACAAGTCTCTTAACTATTCCTCTAAATACAAGAGACTTATCTCTAAACTACTTGATATACCAGACTAATACTCTTCACCAGTCACATAACAACATACGCAACTAATGATTAAGCCAAAACATGGAAGTATATTACAAAGAAAAATGTATCAACTCCCACATTGTTCCTGTCTTCTCTAAAGAAATAAATTGTCAAACTCAAATCAAATAAGTTTCCCCCTGAACATCCAAACTGAAACCACACGATGTGTGACAATTTACATAAATTTAGATAATTTCATTCTTCCCAACACGACAAACAACACGAGTATGATCCCTCCCAAGATACTAATAAGACAGAACACGTGTATGATCTCAAACCTGTGTCCCAAATCGCAAGCTTCAGTTTCTTCTCTCCAATGGTAAGATACTTTACCTTAAAATCAACCCCTAGAGAATAAAAAAAAAAAACAAAAAAACCAGATCCAATCAAAACCCAAATCAGTACAAAACTAATAAATCATTAATTTACAATATAACTAACCAATTGTTGGAGAAAGATCATCAAACGTATTAGACGTGAAACTCAACAACAGAGAGCTCTTCCCAACACCAGAATCACCGATCAACAAAACCTTGAACAAGTAATCAAATTCGGGTTGCCCCGACGAAGAACCCATCTGATAAAAACCGAAACTTTACTCTGCAAAACGGAGAAAAAATTGGAAATTTTATTCAAAAAAACAGAAACTTTTTTTTTGAGTCAAAGGATCGTTTTTTATTTTTCCTTACGTGTGGAATCGTTTTAAGGGAACTCTTTCGAGATCTGCGAGGAGAATGACACGAAGACAAAGAAGCAGAGGAATAAGCGGAGAGGTGTTTGAAGAGATCTCTTAAGTTTTTTTGTATTAACGTCAAGAGAGAGAGATGCTTATGCCTTTTTGATTTTCACCGACTCGGGTTCTGGATTTCCACACACGCGGGACCCACGTGATTAATCTTCTACGATTGGTCTTACGGTGGATTTTTCGTCTTTTGTTTGTTTTTAACCGTTGGATCATTATTGGGTCTTAATTTGACACACGTGGGCACACGTGAGTAATCTTGTACGGTTGGTCTTATGGTGGATTTCTTTTAAATGTCCTCTTATCGTTTCTTTTTAACCGTTGGATTATTAGCTGGCCTTTATTCGACGTCGGCCGAAATTATTACTACGCTATATGCAAAGGTGGGCGAGCACTTTAGAATCTTTTAAGCCCAATTTTTATGGGCTGTGTGATGCTGTTCGGATCGGATCGTTTCAAGGCCTATCGATTTTTTGTTTTTTTTTGGACAACAAAGGCATATCGATTACAGTCCTAGGCATTTTACCCAGACTTGAAAATCCAAGCCAAGTGGAGATTATTCGTTTATATATTTTAAGGGTTGCCTACTTAAAACCCTCTCTACTATGATCTTCTGCCTAAATCCCTCTATACTAGAAAGCTCTTCTTATTCCTCTTTTTACTATGACATTTAATTATAAACTCCCTCAAACTAATTTTGTCTGCTTAATTCCACCCGCCAAATTAGAAACTGTAAATTGCATTCAGAATTGCTAATTGCGTTTAAAAATAATCCCAAAATTGAATTTGATCGAACCAGAATCCAGTTAGGAAAAAAAAAACACCCAAAATTTGGTCGTCATCCCATCATCGTCTTCGATAAAGCTTCTCGGTTCGTCTCTGATGTCGTAAAACTCAACAAATCTGTGCTCCTCAAGATGATGATAGCGGCAGAATGCAAATCTTGAAGATTGGATGTTAAACATAGAAGACGCATAGCATCTTCACCTACTTCCTGGAATGTACAAATTACTCTCTTGTTAATGGATTATTACAAACTCCGACCATTCAGCTTTTCGGAGTCTGACATCAGACAATTACAAGAACAACTCTTTTTTTGGTTTTTTAGCGAAAGTCAAACAATCACTAGAGTCTCCACAGGATTGTAAAGTAGCCTAACAAATTATATGGGCGTGATCTAAATCAATAAAACCAACCCACTTTATCTGAATATAAAAATAACACACTGTACGCTGATCTTTCTTTGGCTAAGTTGAACCTTTTTTTTTTCTTTGCTAAGTTGAAAATTTGCTTTAATAATGATCTTCATTACAGAACAAAGCACTCTTGTATACGATTGAAAGACTATATTCTAAGGAGAAAATTCGATGATTTGGAGGATTCTCCATCAACACTTGCTTAGACCTATGGAGACAAAACGGTTCGTTGCGGCGAGCTGCATGATTCCTGTAGTCAAAGGTCGATACGGTTCGTTGCGGCGAGCTGCATGATTCCTGAACCCATCTGACCAACACTCACTACTCTGACAAAAACCTCTGCCATTTTTTTCTCCGACTCACCAACGATCGTGGTAGTTACCAACATGCACACTAGTAACCAGTGACTGTCTCTCTCTTTCTCAAACTTTCTTTTTCGGAATTGGGTCGACAAAGAAGGAATTGCAATTTTCTTTTTTTGCTAACCAGATAAGGGTTTGAGGAAATTCAATTTCAGAATTGTTTTTAAACGCGATTAGATTTTGAACACAATTTACATTTTCTAATTTAACAGGTGGATTGGAGCAGACAAAATTAGTTTCGAGAGTTTTGTAATTAAATATCATAGTATAGAGGGGAATACGAGGAGCTTTGTAGTATAGGAGGATTTAGGTAGAAGTATCATAGCAGAGAGGGTTTTAGGCAGGCAACCCATATTTTAATGGATTTAAAAATCTGAATGAAACTCAGTGTTATTGGTTTTATAATTTTATAATCCATGTTAAAATCATGTGTTATTGGTTTTATGATTTATAAATCCTAATTAAAATCATGTGTTATTCAATTATACGGATTTATTTATGGATTTTGATTTTATAATGAATTTGAGTGAATTATGTTAAAAATACAAAGACTAAAATCTAAAGGAAAACCCTCGGATTTGTACATATTTATTATTAGATTTGCAAATCAAAATATTTTGCATAGATTTATAAATCTCATACAGATTTCTAAATTAATAAATGAATAACAACCCCAAACTTATCCGAAAAATTCGGTTTGGATCGGGTAGTTTTATAAATAATTTACCATATTTAAACAAAACCTACTATACCTATGTGGTGGCTTTTAGCTCGATTTTGGTTTCTATCTAAGATCTTGGCTAATGTTTACTTTATACCAAACTTAAAGAGTAACAATATCAGTTTTGGTCAAACCATGGAAGCAGGGGGTGATTTCAGAATACAAAAGAATTACTTGACACTACATGAATATGGATATGATGGACAGCTGCTAGTACAGGCGACGAGGTCGCAGAACAGATTATACAAAGTGCACATGGAAGTAAGCTTTATGTAGAGAATACTAAAGGGGATGTATTGAATAAAGTATTTAAAAGAAGTTGAGGTGATTTAATTTTAGTGAGTTTTTGGGAAATTTTGGGTGAATTAAGAAAGTTGTGGTGATTGTTATTAAACCATTCTAGAATTCCATCTAAAACTACGAGATTTAGATTTTTTTTTTTTTTTTTTAACTAAAGAATCTCACCAAATCACCTTAAAATCACTACAAACCTCCTAAAATCCATTTTTTAAAATATTTCCAATAACAGTGGATTTTAAAGTAAATTTTAAAATCATAAGTTCAATAACACTGCATTTTAAAATATCTTTAAAAATTAATGTTTGAATAACATTGAATTTGATATTTTAATACAAATCACCTCGTAACTCTCCAAATCATCAATTGAATACACCCCCTAAATGTCAGAAACTTATTACATCAGAAAACTCAGTAAGATGGCATGAGAGGCTATGCCATGTTAATCTAGAAACAATGAAGATAATGATGAACAAAAGGTTAGTCATGTGTATTGCTAAAGAGACATGTGCTTCACGTTTACTTGGAAAGCTGACAAGAAAATCTTTTCCGAAGGCAACATCATACCGAGCTACTCAAATCCTTGAGTTCATTCACGGAGATCTCTGTGGTCTCAACATACCTGTGAAGTGTTGTAGTATTTCCGTATTGGTATCAAGTTAGCTTGGGCCTTTTGTATGTGGACTTGATACAAAGGAAAGGTGGCATTAGGCTTTGTCAGTGATTGCATCCCAAATCAGTTAAGTCTGTTATTATCATTTTAACAATCGTTCCATCGTTTTCATCATCATTAAGTCAACGCACTCAGAATCTGTTATAAGAAAACAGAGAGAGAGCAAGAGAAGAAGAAGCGAGGTGATCTAGCTTCATGTGTTCTCCGGTGGTTACTCCGGTTGCTGTTGTGGTGGTGATCGGCGTTGTTTCTCAGCTAAGGTGGTGCGGTCTAGCTTGAAGTGTGCGCGCTTGAGGGTTGTATACTTTGATCTCATATACCTGCGTATATCAAGAGTGTATTAGTTTGTATTCTACCATTGAAGTATAGTGGATGCATGGGAGTTTGGTTCTCCCCTCAGACACGTAGCTCCAGTGAAGTCTGGGTAAAAAATTGTGTTGTTCTTTTGCAATTAGATTCAAATATCAATCTCGTATAAGTGTGCAGTATTCAAACTTGATCAAAAGTTCAAATCGAATAGAGATAAGTCTTTACAATTGGCATCAGAGCCAGGTTCTTAGATTTTTTGTTTCTATCGTGGTTGCAGCGATCAGAGGTTGTTTCCGATATGACTTTTTGACTGGTGTTTTGAGGTTTTAATGGAATATGTTCAGGTAAAGTTCGAGATGGAGAAATTCGATGGTCAGGGAGACTTCGGAATGTGGAAGTTTAAGATGCTGATGCAACTTGAATTGCAAGGTCTGGGACACATCATCAAAGAAAATTCCGTTGATAAGCCTAAGGCTGATCCCAAGAAAGATCACATATCGAAAGAAAAGGACACAAGAGCAAGAAATCTGATATGCTCAAGTTTGACTAACATGGTGATGAGGAAAGTTATGAAGGAAAAGACTGTGATGTATGTATGAAGACCTCTTGAAGGAGAGTACCAAACTAAGTCTCTTTCAAATCAGATTTACCTAAAGCAAAGTCTTGCAAGCTACAAAATGAGTGAAAGCAAGAGTATTGAGGAAAATTTGGACATTTTCTTAAAATTGGTTAATGACCTAGCAAGTCTCAATATCAATGTCTCGGATAAGGATCAAGCAATACAGATCATCACAAGCTTGCCTCAGAAAACTGAAGATCCTAAACCCAGATAAAACTACAGTCATCTTGACAGATGTTAGATATATGCCGTTGATTGGAAAGGAATCTTATATCGTATATGGCCAACTTGAAAAGAGCGGCTGCAACTATAAAGGAGGAGATTTTAAAATTACGTTCTACAAAAAAAGGTAGAAAGTCATTTCAGGAAAGTATTCAAATGGCTTGTATTATTTTCAAGGGTCAGTGGTCACATCAGAATGAGCAGTTTCAAAAGCTGAAGTTAACCTGACAAACAGATGGCATGCATGGGACACATGAGCTTAAAGAACATGAATATCCTGGTTAAACAAGGCTACATAAACTCTAAATAAGTTCATACCATGTACTTTTGTGAGGAATGTGTCTTAGGCAAGTCACATAAGCAACCTTTTCCAGAAGCTAAACACACATCAACTGAGATATTGGAATATATACATAGTGATGTGTGGGGTTCATCGGCGAATGAAGAAAGCTTGTCCGGTTGCAAATATTTTCTAATTTTCATTGATGATCACTCTAAAAAAGTTTAGATAAAATTTCTGAAGAATAAGGATGAGGTATTTGAGAATTTTGCAGATTGGAAGAAACTAGTTGAGACTCAAACTGGAAAGAAAATAAATTAAATGTCTTAGGAAAGATAATGGGTTGGAGTTTTGCAACATTTAGATGGATCAACTATGCAAAGATTCAGGGATCAGACGTCATCGAACTTACACCTCTGAAGGTTTGGTTTCGTAGCGTACGTCCACACAATTCAGGATAAGATGACTCTGAGAGCTTTGAAGGGAATATTCGTCGGCTATCCCCAAGGAACAAAGCGATACAGAGTTTGGCTGCCAGATGATGGGAAGTCCACAATCAGCAGGAACGTGGTTATTTGATGAGGAACAGATCTATATGAAACCGGTAAAAGAAAAACTAGTTCACTGTAAGCAGTGCCGTGCCAAGAGTTTTAGGGGCTTAAGGCAATATTTAAAAATAATATAATTTATTTAAATTTAAAAATTTATTATATAAAAAATAATTTTTTATAAGTTTTTAACCAAAAAAATAATTTATTTAGCAGTAAAAATATATTATATATTAAATAAAGTGATATCCAACATAAAATAAGAAAAATTCAATATTGAAAAACTATATATAATATTGTATGATACAATGTCATTTTACCATAAATATGATAAATAAAATTGTATAGTTATAAATTTATATAGTAAATACAAAATATAATTTATATCAAATGAGTGTTTTTTAAAAAATATTAATGAAATATGGACAAAGAACAATAAACAAGCAAAAAGAAAATCAAATGATAACAAAATTAAGATATTAAATATGTATATATTGTTAAAAAAAAAAGAATATATATATAATAAGTAAGACAAGAAAGAAATGAAACAGATAGATAATTGTGTGTACAAATAATTATTGTAATGAATTAATCTAATAATGAAGTATAATAGATTTTGTTTAATTAATTAAACCTAGTGAAAGAAAAATGGGGCCCCAAATTTTGGGGTATAAGAGCGGGGCCCCAAATGTTAAAAAAAAAAAAATATATATATAATAAGTAAGACAAGAAAGAAATGAAACAGATAGATAAGAGACCAAATATAGAACACTTATGTGTGTTTAGTTGTATCAGTTATACAAGAATTGAGTTGCCACACTTGAAGAAACTAGGTGATAGATCACGAACATTGGTGCATCTCAGAACAAAAACATGATCTAAAGACTAGAGACTGTTAGATCCATTTAAACAGAAAATAGTTGTAAGTAGAGACGTCATATTTTATGAAAACAAAAGCTGGAAGTGGAATGATTCAAGCAGCGAAACAAATGACAATCCTGGATCATTCAATGTCAGCTTTGGTGATTTTGGGAATCATGATTTAAAAGAACTTGAAAGTTCTGGACAAACAGAGCATATTCTAGTAGATGATAAGGAAGAAGAAGTCACTGACGTAGAAGAAGAAGCTTCTACAAGTCTAGAAATAGAGCAGCTCCAACCTGTGTTAAGAAGATCGACACGACATTGTACAAAACCAAGTTACTTGAATGATTATGTACTCCTCGCCGAGCTAGAAGGAGAATGTCTCATGTTAGCTTTGAATGAGGAGCCATGGGATTACAATGAGGCAAGGTAATTGAAAGTATGGAGACATGCTTGTGTTGAGGAAATTTTCTCAACAGAGAAGAACTAAATATGGAACTTAGTAGATCCGCATGTAGGGGGATAAACCAATTGGTTTGAAGTGATCAGTGTTTAAGCTTAAGCGTAACTCTGATGGAAGCATTAGCAAGTATAAAGCAAGAATTGTTGTAAAGGGTTATGTGCAGAAACATTTGTACTTATTTTGATGAGGTATTTGCTCCGGTAGCACACATTGGAAGAATCTGTTTAATCATTGCTTTAGCTGCTTCTAAAGGTTGGGAAGTACATCACAAAAATGTGTTCCTTCACCAAGAATTAAGAGAAGAGGTTTTTGTTACACAACCAGATGGTTATGTGACAAAAGGGAGAAAATGCAAAGTATATAAGTTAAACAAGGCACTCTATGGGTTATGACAAACACCAAGGACATGGAATCAAAAGCTAAATCAGGTTCTTATAGAATTAAACTTCGAACGCTGCTCTAAAGAACTGTCATTGTATCGTAAGAAAAAAAGGAACACTTGCTGATTGTGGCCGTCTATGTTGATGATTTATTAGTTACAGGGTCCTGCATTAAAATAATCCTTGAGTTTAAAAGAGGAATGTCAACCAAGTTTGAGATGAGTGATCTTGGAAGACTAACTTATTATGTTGGTATTGAAGTACTCTAACATGAGAATGGCATTACTCGTAAGCAAAGAAGGTATGCGACTAACATTCTCGAAGAAACTGGTATGAAAGAGTCTAATGCAGTTCAAACTCCGATGGACTCAGGTTTAAAACTTTCTTATCTGGTATGCCTCTGGCTGATACTCACAATCTGGCAGCCTTCAGTACCTTCAATTCACTTGTCCTGATGTAGTGTATGTGGTGAACAAATTGTCACGCACAAACCCACATATATTCATTAGCAAGCAGCTAAACGGGTTCTAAGCTATCTATTTGGAACACATGATCAGGGCCTCTTTTTTAACCGCAACACTGGCCTATACCTTCATGCATTCTCTGATGCGGACTGGACAGGAGACCGTGATGGCTACAACCCCACTGGTGCATACATTGTCTATCTCGGGTCTCATCCTATTGTTTAGTCCTCGGAAAAGAAGAAAATAATAATGGCTCACAGCTCCACTGAATCTGAGTTCAGATCGGTCGCAGATACAGCTGCTGAACTATGTTGGGTGGCTATATCAATGTCTGAATTAACTCGGCATCTCTTCTACTGCTCAACCTGTCATCTATTATGAAAATGTGGGTGCCACATATCTCTGTGTGAACCCGTTTTTACTTTAGGATGAAGCATGTGGCACTTTGATTATCATTTCATTTGGCAATTGGTTGAATCAGCTTTTCTTTGCGTAATTCACATCTCCACAAAGGAACAGCTCGTTGATGCTCTTACCAAACCGTTGCCTCGTCCCTGGCTCACTGATATCTGGTCCAAGATTGAGCTCTCTACCGGTAGCTCATGTTTCATGGGCGTATAAGAGATATGTACAGATAATATTGTCATTAGTGTAAATTGGGAATATCTGTATATCGTTAGATTAGATATAGATCTCTTTTTATCTCTAACGCTGTATATAAACTCTTTTATTTCTTCTCTTCGTATATACAATAACATAAATTCTTCACTATCATCTACATATAGGAGTTGTTACTGGTTAAAGAGAGTTACTTAACTTTGCTTGTAAGCAAATATAGGTAGAATTTAGATATATGTGGNGGGGGTTGTTTTTTTTTTTTTTTTTTTTTGGCTTCCTATGTGGGAGTAGTTAGACCATATTCAACCCAGATATGGTTCTTACCAAAACAAAAATAATATTTTAGTATGATTTAGTTATATAATTAAAGTTTATTTGAAAATAAATAATAGAACCAATAAAAAAGAAACAGGTGTTAAAAAAGATCTTAAAAATTAAGAATCAATAGCATAAACTTCTTATCTAAGAAGTATTTCCTACCTTCTCTCATACTTTTTGATTATTTTTTCTTTTTATATATTTAGATATTTTCTTAAGAATTATTTAAGAAACACGGTTGAACATGCTCTTAGACTATGATTATCGGCATATCTTATGAGAGATTTTTATATTAAAATATAGTTAAAATAAATCAAAAATAGAAAAAAGGAAGGGACATATCTTATTCAAGGACGATAAGGGATGGTATTTTATTACCATGCGTATGACATTCATTGGTTACCAAATCTGAAATCTGTTATCCTTTTATTTTTTATATTTTTTATGCAAATCTATCTTTTCATCCTCTTTTTCTTCTCACTTGTATATGGATCGATTTCTTTGAGGAAGAACAACAGTACTTCTAACACAAACCACGAGATGATGAGTTTATGTTGTGTGTCTACTTTGTAAAAGAAAACACTTTCAATTTTGAACAACAATAACTAGAGAGTTTAGTCCANAGTTTAGTCCACAAAAAGAAAGCCAAAAAAAAAAAAAAAAAACCAGAAACGTGCATGCTTTCTATGCCGTGTATGATTTGTCAAACTCCAGATTGTTGGAACTATTTCATCTTGTGTGAGATCTCTATGTAATTTAAAAGTTTCTTTAAAACATTTCCACTGTCAATAGCTTCTTTTAATCTCTTTATAGCCACAGCTACATCATCTGCACTTTCATATCCCAATTTTTTTTTAAAGAACTCTATTAAGAGTTTTACCAATGTAGGATAGAAAAACAATGGTTTTTAATTAAGTCTCTTAAGTTAGGTTAAATAATATAATATTGGTTAAGAGATTCTAATAGAGTTATACAAATAATAATGTTCTTATACCACCTCCAATAGAGGTTTTAAACACAGACTCTAAAAAATAAAATATTAAAAAAATCAAAAAGTTAGAGAGAAGGAAAAATTTTTAAGAGGTAGTTTCTCAAATAAGGGATTTTAGAAACACGTTATGAACTCTTAATGACACATGTCATTTTTTAAATGGACAAATTTAATTTAAAATCTAAAACTTTTTTAAAAAATTAAAAGATATTAATAATCTATATATATAAAGTAATATGTACTCTCTTCTTATGTAGCCATTTCATCTATTCATATTCTAAAATTGTGACACATCATCATTTCATTTAGTTAATTTGAATTTTGAAAGATTTTAATAACATCTAAGTAGAATATGAAAAGACATAATAATATTAATAGTTTTGATTTTTGACTTTGAAAGATATGTCCTAAAAAAATAATTTATAAAGGTTCATAAATCCAGAAAAATAAATAGATGAAAAGAAAAGATATTAGTGCACAATGGAAATTAGAAAGACAAAACGAAAAACAAAAAAGAAAAAAAAATAACAAAGCTCAAAACTTATAATATAATATAGATAAATTTTAATAACAAAGCTTAAACTTTTAAGATAATATAAATAAATTTTAATAACAAAACTCAAAACTTATAAGATAATATAAATAACATGAAGCTTACTATGGGATTAAGAAAAAATATGAAGAAACATAAAAACATAAGAAGAAGTGAAAAGAGAGACAAAAGCATGATAGGTTGGAACGGAACATGAAAGAAGATGAATTTCCATTTTAAAATATGTTTAAAAAGAGAAAAATAAGAGCAATACTTTTTAAGATTGGAAATATGAATTTAAGAAACTTTTTCTATATATCACATATGTTAAATAATGAATGAAATAAAAAGTGACAATATTTCATTAACTTTTTGGAAACATAATTAATTGCTAATTTTAAATATAAATTAAATTATATTAATATGTTAAATTAGACAAATGTTCTATATGAAAACACAGAAAATGTTTGAGATATAAAATTGAAAACATATACAAAATATGATGCATGTGATCAGCAGGGGACATAAATTATGCCACTCTATAAAAAAAAATTACCACATAGCAATAACATTAATACAAAAAACTAGATAACAAATAAATGGATAATTTAGCAGAAAAAAACAATAGCCAATAATATAAATAAAGTTTTATTTGAGTAACACAACGTGAGTCTAATACGAGATTAAGAAAAAACTATAAAAAAGTAAAAACATAAAAAGTGAAAAAGAGAGAGAAGCGGGATAGGTTGGAACGGAACAAGATATGAAGATGAATTTTCATTTTAGAGATATGTATAAAAAGATAAAAATAAGACTAATACTTTTTAAGATTGGAAATATGAATTTAATCAAAAAAAATTTATACATCACACATGTTAAAATTATGAATAAAAAACATAATTAATTGAAAATGGATTAAATATAAAATAAATTATATTAATATGTTAAATTAAATAAATTAATTTATATGAAAATGCGAAAAATGTTTGAGATAGAAAATTGAAAATAAATACAAATTATGATGCAAATAATTAGAACGGAATATAAATTATACTATTTCATCATAAAAGATTACAACATAACAATAACATTAACACACAAAACTACGATAACAAAAAAAAATAGTAATCCGCGTGAAGCGCATAAACCCTCTAGTATTAATATATAATTACTAAAGAGACTCTAATGAGCTTTGCACCATTGGAGATGCTCTTAGATCTTCAAGTGTGTAAGTGTGTGTGTAGAGGCTCTGTTATAAATATGTATATGTGTGATGTTGTATCAAAAGGAACAAAAGGAAAGATGTAGCATTTATTATCTCTCTAAGTTCTTGTTTCACAGATAAAAACACATTACAGAGAATGTGAAACAAAAAGCTACCTAGTGAGAGAGAGCTGCGACAAACAAAGAGAGAAGTATAAACACTGAGGAAACAAAGAGAGTTACAGAGAAAGAGTTTGAACAAACCTGAGAGTATTCCAACCAAGTGAGAACTTCAAACACTTGTCAATATTCAAAGTCGTCATTCAAGATCGTTGAAAGGTTTTGGAACTCCAGTCCTTCAAAACCTTCAAATTTTATAATATAGGGTTCTTCAAGGTATGAGTGGAGCTTAAGAACTTTAATAGAAATCGTCACTCACAAAAGCAGAAAAATTTCTTTAGAAATTTGGCAAAAATTAGTTTAAATCTTGAAAAAAAATAAGACAAGGGGGTAGAAAAATTATTCAAAAGCTATATTTTCCTTTTAAAGTTAAACTAGTTTCTGGCCCGTCATAAGGACGGGAATTTTTTTTTAATATCTAGTTCTTCTTTTAATAATGTCTTTGTAAATTTTAAATTTTAACATCTGTTAACAATTTTTTTTTTGTATAAACGTAATATATATTTTTAATATGTTGGGAGAATAGATGCTATTTTTAGCTGGCTTTTGTTTACATATCTTTTACTTTGTATGAAAAATATATTTATGGAATTCATAATTTGAGATGTGTTAATATTTTTATTTTGAAATAGATAATAGTACTATATACTTCCTATTAATTTATAGTATTAGTATGATTATATAATATGCTTATTGATTTGTATATATACTAGATTTTTCATCCATTCTATGTGTGGGAGATTGTTAATTTATATTTTTAAAATTAATAATATTTATTTATAATAGTAATAATAATCTAGAGGAATACCCCAAAATAAACTAATTTGAAGATTTATGACCAAATTTTTTTGGAGAGGGAATAATGACCAAAATATTTCAATTAAAACCTAGTTTATCCATCATTTCCACATATTTATTAAAAAAATTTATATTCAACAAAATAATAAATAATTCCAAAAAAATTATAAGTAAAAAATTCGAATCTTTTTCTAATTTTATTTTTCAAAATTTTTTTTTTCAAATTTTTGTTTTTTAAAGTTTTCTTTTTTTTCAAAAACTTTTTTCTCAAAAAATTTTTCTTTCAAAAAAAAATTTCTAAAAACTTTTTTTTTCAAATTTCTTTCAATTTTTTTTCAAATTTTCTTTCCGGAACCCTTTCCTAAATATATGTAAATCATTCCTAAATATTTTTATAGGCACTATCTCTTATTTATTATATAAAGTGCTTATTTACGTATAATAATAGACGTATTCACTCTTTATCAAATACAATTTTTTTTTTCAATCGCATCTCTTCTTTCTTAATCTCTCATTTTTTTAGGAAGACTCTACTGCAACTCATTACATTCTTTATGTTTCGGTTGTTGGTTTTTACACAAAAGCTTTCTTAGTATTTGGGAAGGGTTTACTGAAAAAATGTTATAGACTTTACCAAAATATTACTAAAATATGAATTTATGAAGAGCTTCGTGAATATGTTGTAAACCCGACTAAAAATGTTAGAGGCATTACTGAAAGTGCTAGAAAACTTACTGAAGACGTTACCACAATATCCAATCTAGATTGTATGCCTCACTTGTTGTTTATCTAGGAAGGTATTACTGAAATCTTAACTTAAAATTCAAACTTTCGTTTTTCTTTGTATTTAGGAAGGACTTCCTAAAAATGTTGGAAACCTTAAAAAGAAATTAAAAAGAAATTTCGAAAATAAAAATATTTCGAAAATAAAAATAAAAAAAATTTCGAAATTAAAATGAAAATTTAATATAATTAGATAATATTTTGAATTTATCAATTTTGTAAATAAGAAGGAGGGATAAAATAGTCATTTGTTTTGTTTAATGAAACATTTATGTCAATTTTTCCTTCCCAAAACATTTTTGTCATAAAAACCTAAAATAGTGCTATTTTGGAGATTTGCCCTAATATCTATATATATTATAATATTTTTATCACTTTATTTACATATCTATTAATATATAATAGTTGATGCTAAATGACGTTAAAAGTATTCACTAAATTTTTTAAAATATTTATTATAATATATTTTTAAAATATTTATTATAATATATTTTTAAAATATAATAATACAACTTAATATTGTAGATTTTTAAAATTTCTAATGTTTTAAAATGTGATATTTATTTGGTATAAAATATTAACTAAATNTTCTAATGTTTTAAAATGTGATATTTATTTGGTATAAAATATTAACTAAATATAATTTATTTAATTTTCAGAATAAATCCAATAATGTTGATAAATTTATAATTCGAGAAGTTACTGATTATTATAAATAGATCATATAACACTTCAACTAAATAGAAGCTCTTTTAAACATAGTCCAATAAATTTTATATCATATCATATATTTTCACTCAAGTTCTAAATAAACTCTTATTTTTTGTTTCTTCAAGAATTCATCAAATCTCTTAATAAATATCTCAAACTCAATATTTCTTTTCTTAAATGGCAATAAGGTCTAATGCTAAAAATAAAATTAGTTTACTCAAATCAAGTCATTATAATTATCTTATAACTTACCAAAAGTTATCAAAATAGTTTTATGGTAATAAGGGAAAAATTATTAAAGATTATATAAAAAACTAAATACTGCGATTTAATCTAATATTAAATAAAAGATCTTATAAATAAATCAGGTTGAGAAATAAGTAAAATGAATGAACAATTTTTTTTATTAGTTTCACAATTAATTACAATAATGCATAATCTACTATATATAAAATTATTAAAATAGTAATAAAAATGTTTAAAATATATAATTTTAGCATAATTTCATTTTTATTATATTCAAGTACTAAAAATATAAAATTATACGATATTTAGATTTAAATTATAGAAAACAAAAATCAACTAAAGCTCTAGAAATATAAAATTTTATATTTTCGAGATATAAAACTTTTTGAAAATTACAATCTCATATTAATTAATAATTTGTTTTATTTTTTTCGTTTTTCATGTTTATAGTATTGTTTTAGAATTTTAAATTTTTTTTTAATAGCGAAAAAAATATAGAAGAAAATAATTAACTGATGATAATTTAAAATATTTTATTAGTCATTTAAAAGCATGTTTGACGTGCTTCGTTCACTCGTGGAAGACTTGATTAGAAGCAATATGAAGAGTCGACTTACTATCACAATATAGCTTGGCAGGGGTCGAAGGAGTAATATGAAAAGCTGTGAGAATTTGATCCAGCCAAATCAATTCACATGTGGCATCAGCCATTGCGCGATATTCCACCTCTGTACTGCTGCGACTAATGACTTTCTGCTTCTTTTGACTTCCAAGACACCCAGGAAGAGCCCAAGTAGATGAGTAACCAGAAACAGAACGTCCCAAATCTAAGCAAGTACCCCAGTCAGCATCTGCAAATGCATTGAGACAAAGCTCCGTGGTGGCTTAATAAAAAAGACCGTGGCTAGGGTTGGACTTGAGATAACGTATTATACGGTGAGCAGCTTGCAAATGTACATTCGTGGGCTTAGAGAGATACTGACTCAGCTTGTGCACCACAAAGGTAATATCCAGGCGAGTAAGAGTAAGGTATAAGAGGCGACCAATAAGTTCTCGATAAGGAGTGACTGTAGTGGAACTTTAGGGAATGGTGGGATCCATCGGGATGGCACTTAGTTTACAAGCGCAGAGACCAGTGTCTTCTAGAATACCAGGAGCATATTTACGTTGACAGATGGAGATCCCTTTGGAAGACCGAGCCACTTCCAAACCTAAAAAATACTTCATAGGACCGAGATCCTTGATAGTAAATTCACTCTGCAGAAGCTTCTTGAGATCTGCTACAGCAACATCATCATTACTTGCAATAGCAATATCATCAACATAGAAAAGAACCACGATGACAGAAGCACCCACTAGCTTGACAAAAAGAGATCACCGCCGGATTGGAGAAAACCGGCACCAAGGAACACAGAGGAGAGTCGTTGGTACCAATGTCGGGAGGCTTGTTTCAATCAATGCAGTGATTTGTGAAGGCGAAGAACAGGGTTTGGAGGTAGGACTGTACCAGCTGGTGGTGTGTATCCAAGAGGAAGAACCATGTGGATTTCCTCATCCAGGTTACCGTGGAGAAAGGCATTAGAAACATAAATCTGAGTAAGAGCCCATCCCTATTTTGAAGCAAGACCAGGGATCATCTTCACAGATGCCATCTTAGCCACGGGTGAAAATGTATCGATATAGTCGATACCCTCATGATGAGTGAAGCCTTTACCCACATGGCGTGCTTTGTAGCGATCTCAAGAGCCATCAGCATTGTATTTCAGCTTATACACCCATTTCCAACCAGTGGCATATTTCCCGGGAGGCAAGAAAGTAACAAACCACGTCTGCTTAGTCTCAAGAGCAATGAACTCCTCATTCGTCGCGTTAGTCCAAAAAACAGACTTAATGGCTTGTGCAAATGACTTAGGTTCCAGATCAGTGGATATGGAGTAGATGAAATTTTGATATGGAGGATGTAAAGGTTTTAACTGATGATATTATTGATTATACACGAAGAGTTTATA
>OVBI01002538.1:0-19240 GCA_900406495.1 Sisymbrium altissimum | reverse complement strand
TAAGGGGTGAATTAAGAGGTTCACCCCTAGGGGTCAACCTAAGAATTTTCCGTAAAAAAAATCAGATGTAACATGAAAAAAAAAATTGGATCCGAACCTACGGGACGCCAAAATTTTTAAGTGATCTGTAAGAAAAATACAAAGACAAATATAATGAATGTTAAGAGTACATTCTTCTCAGATGAACGTAAATCTTTCTTTTGAAGCCTAATCACACAAAAAAAAAAATGCATTTTTTTATCTTACATTCTCAACAAAAAATAAAATAATGAATATTGATGTGTCATAATCTTTTTTTATTCTTTTTGAAAAAGGCAAAACAAATGATATATCATGATTAATTTTTAGAAAAGTGAATTTGTTATAATCTGATTATTATATTATTGATCTTTGATTCATTACGCATCTTAGATGAATACTGTGATATGTAAAATATCATATAAGATTCAAGTTTAGCAGACGTTACTACAATACATACCACACACATATTGAAATATATAGATATGAAAATAGTGTTCCATTTAATGGATTACATATGTGAATATAATATATGATGAATGTTTGGATAGTATATGCGCCCAATTGTTTTCTACCAATTTATTTATTTAAAAATCAAATTTAAGAAAATTTTACTCTTCCATTCTATTAGATTACAATATCACCTTTATAAATTAATAATATTAAAATTTTGAAAATACCTTTATATAGATATTAATTAATCAATAAGTTAATAATTATTAATTTATAGAAATATTTTTTGATCCATACTTTTAGAATTTTATTTTTTGGAAATTTTCATTTAAATTATTATTTACATACTTTCCTTTATATCAATATTCCATTGTGCAATTTTTTTCTTAATTCTTTTGTCATGCTTCTTTAATTATTATCTTTTGTATATCTGTGTATGTGATGTGTATATTGCCCTAATGATTTTTTTTAGTTTGATTAAACATTCTTCTTCTCCATTTTTTTTTGCACCAAGCTTAACAATGGCTTCTCATCTAAAAAATATTTTCAAATCAATAACGACATATCAGATACGCAAAGAATTGTGTGAATACAAAAGAGACAATAAGATATGCATTCACAAGAATTTGTAATCAGGCTTGAAGAAAGGTTTCCATTAAAAATTAGTTAAGGTACAATCTCAAACACATTCAAACAGTCAAGTGAATATTTTTCCAACAACTTATAAATAGAAAAAGATTTCAAGCGGTACAAAACAGCAAAATTTCTAAATAGAGAGAAAGTTGTTTTTGAATGGTTTCTCTAATACCAAGATTGAGTGAATATGACTGGAGAGTTAATTCTGCAGAAAGAAAAATAAAAAATAAAACTTGTATATCCTCAACGAGTTTCTGATCACCAGTTTTCTCGAGGTTGGCTTGAAAATTTTAAATTACAACATGGTATCACATCTTTTCAGCGTTTCGGAAAGTGTGGTTCTGTTGATGTACAAGATATGGAAAAGAAGGTGGAAGTTATAAGGAAAAAATTAGAAAAAAAAATTATATGTGAAAGATGTTTTTAATATGAATGAAATTGGTTTATTTTACAGGTTACAAGGCGATCATTCTCTTGCTATAAAACCACTTAAAGAAAAAAAGCAAGACAAAGAAAGACAAATAATTGTTATTTGTTGTAATGCGGATGGATCTGAAAAAATATATATTTTATGGGTTATTGGAAAATATGCAAAGCCTCCTTGTTTCAAGAATGTCAACTTGAATAACTTGAATCGTCAATATTATGCCAATAACAGAGCTTGGAAGACAAGTGGGATTTTAGAAGAATATATCCGATTATTTGATAAGAGAATGCATGATATAAGAGTTTTGTTTGTGATAGATAATTTTTTTAAACATCCAAAAATGATTGAAGGATTACATAATGTTGAGCTTTTCTTCTTGCCATCCGATATGATATCAAAAATTTTAATTTGCGATGCTGGAATAATAAGAGTTTTTAAGATGCTTTATCGTATGAGATTTTACTGTCAGATTTGGAGGATTATGAAGTGGAAGAATCTGAGCCAAGTAAAATCTATGTTTCGGATGCTATCACTCTTGCAGTTGCGGCTTGGATAGTTAATGTCTTTTAAGAGACAGTAGCAAAAAAAATTCGACATTGCAAAATTTTTTCAGGAAATGTTGTATCGAAGAATTTAGAAGAGGAATCTAATGATATTCGTGAACTTTAAGTTGTAATTAATATACTTGGTTATCAAAATAGAATGAATGTCAATAGTATACTCGACTATCCGAATGAGAATGATATATACTCAGAAGTTCAAAGTTTAGAGGAAATTACAGCTAATGTTTTGAATATTTACGAAGAAATTGAAGACGATACCATAAAATCTTTGTAATCAGTTATGCATAAGGAAATAATTATAACTGTTAGAACACTTTACAACTTTTGGATGCAGATTGAGAAGACGACACCAGAATTATGACTACAATAAAAAAAAAAAATCTTAGCTGAATTCCAAAAAAAATCCAATTTTTAGAAAAAATAAATAATATTGGAGACATATTATACTAAGTTATCTTAAATATATTATGGCTAATATTTCTAATTGTTTACAATTATGGAGACTATAATTTATATAGAGATTTTTTAAAAAAAAATATTATGTTATTATCTTATCAAATTTTATTAATTTTTATATTTTTTGACTTAAAACCAAATTTATTTTATCAATTTATAGTAATTATTAGTTTAAAAAAGTTCTACTGTACTTTTATGGTTAATTTATAAATCGTACGTGTATTATGAATAAAATATATATAACAATATAATATATTATATTATATCTCGCATATGAGCACTAAACAAAACTTTCAATTGGAATATACACTAATAAACAGAAATTGTTTTTGGGATATTCAGTTCCCTTTTTTTTAAAAAAAAAATATTTGTTTTTGGTAGAAAATAAAAGCACCCTCCACGTCATCAAACTCAGTTTTACGATGAGGCTCTCTTCTACGTGGCGCAACCTCTACCGGAAATTCTGAATCGACGACTTGACTATTCCCAAACTCCGTCGCATGACTTGTAACTTTGCACCATTACTAATCTAAGTAAACCTTTCTCTCTCGCGCTCCATCAATTCAGGAACTTGTATTATCTTCCGTATCGAAAATGTTCCTCTTAAAGGTATGTCCTTTTTCTTTGTCCTTAAAGGCTTTGGATTTAACTTATCTCTATTTGTCCGTTTTGTTGTTTAGTTGTCCAATTTTTTATTGTACCTTTTTGATCTGTAGACATGGAGATCAACTGCTTTCGGGATCTACGGCTACATGAACTTCACCAAGAAGGGTTTCTTGTAAGTCCAAACTCTTTATATATGGGGTCACTTCTTTCTCCTTTGAGGTTTTGTAATAACCATTGCATGTTTTCGAATATGCTTGCATTGTCTTTGTTGCTACATTTTCTTGAAGTGCTTCTTGACCCTTGAAAGAAAGATGGAATCTTTGAGACTTATATGATACTGTACATGCTGTCTCGTGTTCTTTGTTGCATTTGGATTATGTTAGTAATCAGAATTCGTAGGTAGATTCACACAGTTGCTTTTCTGTTTTGGTAGAGACCATTCAAAGAAGTTCAAACCTGAAGATATGCAAATACAAATAGAAGGAAAGAATTGTGTGGTTACTGGAGCTAACTCTGGTATTGGTTACGCCGCTGCAGAAGGTCTTGCTTCACGGTAAGCTTTCTCAGTTATGTGATAGGAAGCCGAATTGTCAGAACGTATATAAAGTCTTTCTTTTTCTTTATGTCTGTTTACTTTATTGTTTTTCCAGTGGAGCAACTGTTTATATGGTCTGTCGTAACAAGGAAAGAGGACAAGAAGCTCTTTCTAAGATTCAAAACTCAACAGGAAACCAGAATGTGTACCTTGAAGTATGTTTGAATATTCTTTTTTGCAAGTTTTATACTAAAAATTAGAAGATATTAACCCTTAAAGCTTTGCTTCTTTGTTAGGTTTGTGATTTGTCTTCCGTTAATGATATAAAGTCATTTACTTCGAATTTTGCTTCCAAGGATGTTCCGGTTCATGTTCTGGTATGACATCTTTTCTCTTACTATTTCTTAGAAAAACATTAATAGACCTTATTTCAATTTGACTGTTCATTATATAGGTTAATAATGCCGGGTTGCTTGAGAACAAACGTACTACTACACCTGAAGGGTTGGTCTCAATTATCTTTCTTGAGCATTTCAGTTTCATTTTGCCTTGATTTATATTCGATATGATCATCTGTTGTATTAGGTACGAGTTGAATTTCGCGGTGAATGTACTTGGAACATACACAATGACAGAGCTAATGCTTCCACTGTTAGAGAAGGCATCACCAGACTCCAAAGTCATCACCGTCTCCTCTGGTGGAATGTACACGTCGCCACTTACTACAGATCTTCAGGTAACCAATCTGATATGACACATTTATGTGTTACATCTTTGGAACTGTTTGCATCACTCGTATGTCAGAAATATTACTCAGGCTGCATATGATTTTTCTGCAGTTTAGTGAAGAAAAATTCGATGGAGTGTTACAATACGCACGGAACAAACGAATCCAGGTAGGTAAAAGGCAGAATCTACTAGTCAAAATCTCTTATTTTTATTGGTTTACTGAGTTTGTTTGTATGAAAATGATTTAGGTGGCTCTGACAGAAAAGTGGGCTGATAAGTACAAGAACAAAGGCATAGGTTTCTACTCAATGCACCCTGGTTGGGCTGAGACACCTGGTGTCGCCAGGAGTTTGCCTAGTTTCCAAGAATCGTAAGAAAAAGTTTCTAACGAAGAACATATTTAATATAGCAAAGCATCTCTTTGTGCTAAAAGAAAGTTTAAAACTTGTGAATCAGGTTCTCGGGTAAACTTAGAACAAGCGAAGAAGGAGCAGACACAGTCGTTTGGCTAGCGCTCCAACCTAAAGAGAAGCTTGTCTCTGGTGCATTTTATTTCGATAGAGCAGAAGCACCAAAACATCTGACGCTTGCAGGTACAAGCAAGTCTCATGACCTTATAGACTCAGTGATTGATACCGTGCATTCGATGGCAGCTCTTTGATTCTTAAATCTCTATCTCCGACATAGTTTTTTCGAGAATAAAATGTGATCTCAGGTATATATATCACAATGGAATAAGATTGGAGTATTAAACATTTCTCTCTTTTGTGGAATTATTAGTGTGCGAAATATTTTAAAAACTTTTTCTCATTACATTAGTATCAGAAACAGAAGAATTAGACTCTCTTTTGTGGAATTATTATTGTGTAGAATATGTATACCTTTTACTGTATCAGAACAGAAGAATTAGACTCTCTTTTGTGGAATCATTATTGTGCTGAATATTTATGAACTTTTACTGATTACATAGTCTCAAAACAGAAGAATTACACAGTTTTTAGCAGTGGCATAGCTATATTATGGATCCATCATCATTTTTGTATAAACGTTTTAGTTATGAGATGAGTAGAAGGATAAGAGCTGGGCTTTTCGAAGCCAGTACTGTTTGAATCTCTGCCTCGAATACTCGAGATAATCGAACTCAATCTTGTTCACATAGCCCTGCACAAAATCACATGTACACACAATCATAAGCTTCTGAAATGCTTTGTTGTTTATCCAGAGAAAGAGAGAATTAGCTTACAGATATGATTCCCCATAAACCCCAGAAGATATGGCTTGCCAATGTATACTTCTCAACATCATCCAAAAGCTGTTCTATGTCCTCCTCTCTTGGTTCTTCATCTGTTTAAAACCCAAATTTTAGTTTGAGTCGTAGGAAGGAAACTTCTTTTTAAGTTTTTTAAAACAAAAGGAACAAGCTATTTAACCTGAAGAGGTGAGGTAGTTGCAGATGAATCTCCTCCTTTCTTCTTCTCCTGCAATTCCCAAACCAAGATTCAAACAAAATTAAACCCACTTTCATCATGGATTTATAAACATTTCTTTGATCAACCACTGTACCTGGGTATAGAGTATAGTCCAAGATATGTGGAGTGTCAGAATGGTAATTTGCTACCATCTCACAGAAGTGATTTGCTATGTCATAAGCAACTGGATTATAACTTGCATACTCATAGTCCTGTCCAAAACCAATTTTCACACAAGTCCACAAATGATTAGACATAGAATCTGATTCATTCATGTTCATCAATGCGTGATGACATTGTTTTTACCTTGAGTAAATCGTACGTAAGGGTTTTTAATATTTCCCCATTCTGGAAAAGGACAAAAGGTTAAAGAAAAATTGTGGTTATGAGTAAGACTTACAATGATAGTAATGGCATTGGTGTGTTCATCAATCATGATGTTACCATACTGCAAATCATTGTGACAAAACCCCGTTTCTTGTTGGTGATACTCATTGTTCACTTCTTGTTCTAGCAAGTTGATTTCATCTTCAATGTTGTCTAGACCAAACTCTGTTAAATGTTCAGTTGAACACAGATTCTTGGCTTGTCCTACCCAAGTCCTGTAATGTTCCATTGAATATTATTCTTGTCTGATCAAAAAATTTATTGAAAAAAACAAAAAAAATTTATACTTTTGAAGTTTCTAACCTCATCCGGTCCCAAATGAGAACAGTTTTATCTCCAGGAATGTTTATGCTATGAAATTTTCTTAGCTTAGATGCAACTAAAGCTGATATGTCCGGATCACGAAGATCGGTTGCTGATAGTGTCTGATCCAAATTAATAGATACAATAATTAGTATAGAAACAATTTTATAATGTAAAGGGATCAACACAAGAATTTGCTTATGAATCTAATGGAAACACTGGACAACTTCTATATCCTCTTATAACTCAATCGGTATAAAGCTAAACCGGCCTTAACTCGATTTTATTTACTCCGGTTTAAACAGCACATTGAACTGTAAACCAATTACTGTATATGAGCGAGAAGTTTTTGCTCAATCTAGTTAAACTGAACCAAATCGTACCAAAAAACCAAAGAATAGACCATTCCGTTGCATTAATTTCATATTGAACAAAGCAAAAGCGAACCGGACCGAAAGAAAAAGAAACAGAGTAAAAAGCTGACTTCTTTAAAAAACCCTTCAAATGTTTAACATTAACCGAATTCCAACAAAACCGAATATATCAAACCGAAGCTAAATGGTATTCAGTTTCAATCCGATTTCGATATTTCACGAACCAAAACAAATTGAAAATTGAAAAAAATACCAAACCCCATAAAAAAAAATGAATTTCAACCAAACCGAAAATATATCAAACCGAGACCAAATTGTATTAATCCGATTCCTATATTTCACAAACCGAACAAATAGAAGAGAAAAATAATATATAACCGAAAAAACAGGATTGGAGAACTTTTTCAAAACTTTTCATAGCTAAACCGGACGAATCTCGGTTTAAAAATTTCCGGTTTCAAATCCCCCATAAAAGGGTAAACCATATTATATCAGCGAATCAATACATCACGTAGATATCGTGGACCAATCAAAGAAACAGGATGTTCATAAATAAAATAAATTAAAATTTCAAGAAAAGGGAAAATAGTTACCCGAGCATGGATAAACTCCTCAACTCTACCGCCGGCGAAACGGCCAAGGAGCCTAGGACCATGGCCATGTCGAGCTACGTACTCGAAAGTCCGAATCTCGTCGTCTCTGTTAAAGAAAAGCTCAACGCCTTCACCATATACACGAACAAGAAGTTTCCTACATCGAAGATTCGTTTCTTTTCTAGGCCAACTCACCATGAACACTTCGTTAGTCATCGCTCCTTTCATTGGCTTCACTTCAAGACTCTCAAGATCCTCAATAACGTCTCCCCATTTTGTCGAAAGTGTTTGCAGAATCTTCCTTAGCTCGTCCGGTGATGAGCTTGGGATCAATCCGAAGATTCCTATTGCCATCTAGAGTTACAAAGAAAAAAGTTAAGATCAAGAAGTACTTAGTATAAACAGATTGACAGAAGTCTGTTTTACTGAATCTTACCAAGAAAGTTGCTTGAAATCAAAGAGAAGAAAAAAAAAAGATATTTTTGGAGAGAAGTCTTGGTGTGAAGGAAATACAAATTGCATGGTGAATGAGAGAGGTGTTGAAAGGGGGTATTTATGGACTTTTGTCTTGACGTTAGAAAGGGAAGATCTATCCCTTTGTCTTGGTGGGGTTGTCATGAGAGGATCAAGACAAAACAAAGAGAAAAATTATATCATTTTATGAAATTATAGATATTAAATAAACGCATGAAAAACAATGAAACAAGACGAGTTTATTAGTAGCAAATAATTATAAATAAAAAAATTAAGAGGAAAGACAAACTTGGACCCATGGTTTTAAATTCAACACAGTTCAACATAGCTAGTTAGAAGATGATAAGAACAAAAATATATTGTGCATTATTAATCCGCAAAAAAGTACAGTCGCATTTACATTAGAGATATTGGTCACATTATTGTACAAAGTTGGGCCGAATTAAAACCATATATAATATATTATGCTACCATGATTAGACAAAGACATTTTCGAAGAGTACTCTAAAGAACTTTGACTATTAGAAGTTTTAGCGAATAATTTCAGAAGCAGACATAATTTCTCCATTTAATATGCAACAAGGTTTTCCCAAAATGAAAGGGTGGTCACTTTTTTGTTTTTGTAAATAGAAGTCACACTTCCATTATTCCATAATACTTTTACCAATGTCATAGTAATCTAAGACTAATTTTATAATCTATCTTCCCTCTTCGTTTTGCTGTTTCTTTTAGGTTTTTTTTTTCTTTTTCTTTTAGGTTTAATTCCTACATATATAATTATGGTTCGATATAATTTTACATTTTACTTAGGTACGTCTCCGATATAATATTATGGACGGTGAGACAAAAGTAGGTAACGACTAAATCGGACCTTTTGCTGCTGATTTTCAGACAGATAAGCTTCGTTATTTATGTTGCAGTTAAAGCGTGTAGTAAATTGTAGAACTCAACTTGTATTCCACTTGCCTAGTAACAAATCAACATACGACACGTTTTAATCCTTTGAACAGGATAACGTTGAGAGTTTTTACATCGTGGTCCTACTCACTTAGAGTTTTATATACTTTTTCTGTTAATATTTTAATTTGATGGAAAAAACGTGGAGCCTAATATATAACACGAGAAAAGAAACATAATACTAATCTAATTTTCAAGTGTGATGGTTGTTGACAGAAGCAAAAATAATCAAAAGCAGAAACTAAAACGTGATGATCTAAAATTGTATTGTCAGAGTACCGCTCAGTTAAATCTTTTGTAATTTACTTATTTTGTTGAAATGGAGCAAGAATCATCAAGATTCCGAGATTTGGAATGATAATTTGTTTTTCTTGTATAAATAACATGCAATAATGATTGTTACTTATGAGTCCACGTCTAGTGAGAATCAAGTCAAAGGAGTTGAAAAATGGAATTGACATATGAATTAACGTCTGGTTGAGAGGCAAGATTCCCACTAATTGTGGTATTTTTTATTTTCAAATAATACGTGATGCTTTGCCTTTTGGTTAACAAAATATTATTCTCCTTAGCCTTCTTCTCCTTCAACCGTTTATTGTGTGTTTTTAATCAATTTTATTCTTTAGTTTGTGCTAACTTGACTATTATATTAGTGAATATTTTCATTTTCGTAATTATATGATTTCCACTTTTTGTTATCGTGACTGAATTTCAAGATTTCAGAATATGTTCCGTCAATAATGTGTAGAAAACATTCAAATATTGGCTTTTATTGGTTATTATATTTAGGGTAGACATCGTTAGGCAGAATATGCACATGACTCATACACAGATAGTATCACTATTTTAGAAGGCATCAGAGAAAATACAGTTTTACTCTAAAAAATGAAATGTTGGAGCTAGATAGAACGATGTTATACTTCAAGCATGTAAGTATGATCATGTCGTTTTTCCTGTAATGATAGTAGTGGTCCTTGTTTTTGGTAGACTAGAAGCAAAATAAAAAAAAAGGCTGGATTTAAGATTTGAATTTGAGTTATGAAATTCTAAAATAGTACATATACCATTATACCAAACAAACTTATCTGAATATAAAGCTGAAATTTTTTTATAATATTTAGGAATAGAAGCTAATGCTTCTTAAGCTTCCCCAGGGCTGGGCCTAAATGATAACTAAGTTTGAGAGCGGATCTTGACACCAAGTATTAGAAGCTTAAACTTCTAACTCATAATAACACACACATATATATATATATATATATATATTTAGCAGCCCTTAATTTACAATAATTCTCTGTAGTATAGTGATCAGTAATCATCAAATTTGTTAAAAGATAACTAGTTCCAATCTTATACCCTACAGATTATATTAAATTTTATTTACATATGGTCATATTTTTTTGGGCTTTTGGTCATCACATTCATAGCATCCACACTGCTAAATCTATTATTTAACATAATTTTCCATTTGTTTACATTGAGAATGAAAAAGTTAAAATAATTTGGAAATACTTGAATATTGATGTTAAGTTCATTCGTCAAAACACAGCTATAATAGATGTTTACTAGTTCTATGAGAACAAACAGCTAATTGGAAGAGAAAACTAACTAACCTTCTTAAAAGAATTAGCTTTGCATTTGATTTATGGACATCATTCACGTATGAGGTATATATGTGTATCACAATATATTACAGTGATCTCAACTAGTAGATGGACAACAAAATTGTTACAATTTGTACTCTTCCACCACCAAATTCATGTGTGAATTTAGTAATGCATCTTCTTGATATATGAAAATAGTGGGGAATTGAAAAAATGTTTTTTTTTTCATCACGATAGACAACACAAGTAATAATGATTCAATGCAAGATATTATAAAATTCATATAATTTTTGAAGAATGATTTGTTGTGTGGAGATAAATTTTTCCATGTTAGATGTTCTATCATACTTAATCTCATTATTTAATATAGGCTGAAGCTTATTGGTGATTCTTTGCATAAAATTAGAGAAAACATCAGGTATGTTACAACACACGAGATATTGTTTGGAAAATGTGTGGATTCTGTAAGTTTAGAAATGAAGGTTGGTTTGATATTGGATGTGCGCAAAAGATAGAATTGAACGCACAAAATGTTTGATATGACTATCGAGTACCATACTGTATTTGCTAGCTTTAAAAAGTTTAATGGGAAAAACTACAAGTTCTTTCTGACTGATAAATGATAACTGATCAAAGGAGATTTATAATTTTCTAGAGTCATTTGATGAGATCACACCTTTTATGTCCGGGTTAATATATACAACTTCTAACTTGTAATTCATGTAGTTTTAGAAAATCTAAAATTGGTTTAAAGTGAATGAGGCAAGTAAATATGTAATTGTCAGAAATATAATCATACCAGTGGAGGAGAAGTTTGATGGGATGAAGTCAGTGATATTTTGGTAATAAAAACTGTTTTTGATTCTCAATATTAAAGCTTACATATACAAAATTTTGTTTTAGGAAGTTTGATTTGAAATCTTGTGAAACAACGATGGAACACTTGCATCTAACCTTCGCGTTCTGTTTGAATCCTATGATAAGGTTGAGATCCACATTACTTAGAGGTGTCAATATGAACCAATAGCTCACGAGCTGGCTTAGCTCGGCTAGCTCAGCTTGGCTTGGATTTTCATAATCGCGAGTTGTATTTTCTATGATCATTTAATAAACGAGTTTAATGATCAAGGCTTAAATGATCTGTGAGTTAAATGAGCGTTCTAATGAGTTATAAGTTAGCTCAGTAGCTAAGCATTTTTAATAATTTAAAATAATATATATATTTATATGATATAAATATATAATATAGAATTTTATAACTAAATAAAAATATAATATGATATTACAAAATAGAAATATTTTATTGTTTAAGATTTTCTTTTAACATAGAATCTTTTAACCTAATATCCTAAATTTATTATATAAACACAACTAAATTAAAATAAATTTTATTAATAAAACTTAAGAAAAGTTTTAGTTTAATATTTAGCTTTGAGATTTTTTAATTATTTGGATTTGGAGTTATTTACTTATATTTATAGAATTTTTATCATTTTATTTATAATTATTTTGTTTTTTTTTAATTAAACTATTAACTCACGAGGGGCTCATTTAACTCATGATCAAACATGAGCTGAGCGTGAGTTATGTTTTCAAAACTCATTTATAAATGGGCTGAGCTGAGCTGAGATATAAAATATCTGAGTTATGATGAGTTAAACTAAGCTGAGCCGAGTTAACTCATTTTGACATTCCTTACATCACTATATAAAGGGTTATGGGAATTACATTAATAATGTAAAGCTGATGGAGTTTTATAAAACATTGAATAAATTTTCTTTCAGAGTTTTATTCTTTGCAAGCTACCTCTTTTCCAGAGATGGTTTTGAATTTAGAAGGCTGAAAGCTAAAGAAAAAAAAAGGGCTGTTCAATAGGCTATGCTTTAACAAAATAAAAAACAATATTTTTATTAATTTAAAAACTTTATTTCTGACAAATACATTAACTAATAATATTTAAACCACTAAAATCCATATATAATCGAATAAGTCATTAGAAGAATCGTAATTTATGAAAAAATTATAAAAAATAAAATCTTATTATAATATTAAAATTAGCAAAAAGAGTAAACTATTTTATTAATAATATTTTTTTGCTAATTTTAATTAGAATATTTTTCTTATTTATGTATTTTTGATGATCTTATTTTATAAAATAACTAGAAGAATAATAAAATAAAATATATCAAATTTTTTTTCTTGGGAAAAATGAAATCAATGAGATTTAGGTGAAAATAAAAAATGATATATCATAAAAAAAAATTATTTTAGTATTAAAATTAAATTAATAAAAATATTCTGAAAATAACTAAATATGTATAAAATGATGTAAGGAAGAGATTAGAAGGATGATCAAAAAAAAAAATAACAAATAACTAAATATGTATGAAAACAGTTTTTGATAATTAAAATAAACATTTTAAAATATTTCATTTGTAATCTTTAACACAAACAAAAACAACAAACACTTGTGAATGTGTATTCTCTCTTACACATTATTAGAATCATAAAAATTTGAAAAATAAAATTATAAAATATCATATTGATAATCGAAATGAATGTAAAAAGAGAAGAAAATATCACATATTAAAATAAAACCCGCATGTTAGCATCAGTTCTCTCCAAAATTCCTAATCCATGTACTATGTAAAAAACAAAATCATTAGGGTTATTTTTGCATTTTAATGTTTTATAGATTAACCCTAATAAAAATTTCTTCTATTCCAGAAATTTCTATTACCGGTTCATTGTGTAATTGAACCAAACCCGGAAATCATTTTTCATAATTGAAGACGGTTTGCTTCTTCTAATGCATCTCTGCTAGTCACAATGTGAAGCTGATGGAGGACCAAAAAGGAGTTTTACAAAACAATGAACAATTTTTCTTTCAAAGTTTTACTCCTTTTGATTTAATTCTCTTCTCCTCGTAAAGTGAAAGCGAAATGACGAAGATGGATCTTTTGCCTAACTAATGCAAATAAAATATTTAAAGCTCTTAGGAATCTGTTAGTGTTATTAATAATGTCATTAGAAAAATCATATAAAATGAGATCATTAGAAAAATCTTAAATAAAAATAAAAATTATTATAATATTTAATGTAGCCAAAAATAAAAGCAAACTTACAGAGTATATAAACTTACCATAATATGTATGTCTAATTGTATGATCTTAGGCTATACAATGATGACAACAGACATGAATCAGCTTATTAATATGGTTTTCATATCTAGAATGATTGGAACTACAAATAGAAAAAAGCGACAAAGAACATTCATTATCCAGAAGATGAATTCTTGTTATCAAACGAATCATTGGCTGCTTGTGATGTAGGAATCTTCGCTTACAATTCTTTTGATGACTTTTTATGGAAAAAAGCCATTGATTTTCTTGTTGAGGTTGCAACTACTTTTGAACAATTTTTATTGTTTATTTTATGTAATTTTAATATTATAATACTTTTTTTACTCTTTATCATTTTTTCATTTCACATCAATTTCATTTTTTTCAAAATTTATTTTCTTGACATATTTTTTTGTTTTTGTTTTTCCTTTTTTTGCTAGTTTTTTTTATAAAATAAGATCATCAAAAGAATCATAAATTAAAATAATAATTTTTATAATATTAAAATTAACAAAAAAAAAGTACTCTACTAATGAAGAGTTTGTTTTTATTTATACTAATGAAGAGTTTGTTTCTTTGCGATATACCTCTCTTCTCTTACTAATGAAGATGGATCATTTGGCTAATTAATGCAAATAAAATATTCAAGACTCCTAATTGGATGTATTACTGTCATCAATGAAATCATCAAAAGAATAGTAAATAAATAAAAGATTATTACAGTATTTAAATTAGCAAAAAGAAAAGAGCAAATTTTTTTGTTATTATAGTAATTTTTTTTTTTTGCTAATTTTAGTATTAGAATAATTTTGTATTTACAAATATTTTGATGATCTTATTTTATATAATAACTAGCAAAAAAAAGAATAGTAAAATAAAATATATCCAAAAAATAAATTTTGTGAAAAATGAAATCAATGAGATTTATGTCAAAAATAACAAAATGCTATATAATAAATAAAAATAAAACATTATTATAGTATTAAAATTGAATTAATAAAAATATTTCTGAATTAACTAAATATGTATGAAAAGATGCAAGGAAGATATAAGAAGTTTGATCAAGAAAAATCAAACAAATTCAAAATCCTTATATATAAAAGTCGATGGGTTTTCTCCAGCCTTGTGCTACGTTGCTACACAAGAAAGTGACACGTGTTCCTCCCAAAAAGTAATTAATAAGTCTCTCTCGAAAGGGTTACCGAGTTCGTCTTTTCAAATTCCGATCGGCGGTTTTTCTTCGTGGTAAACATTATATTTATAAATGTAAAGAAACAGTTTTGGAAGAGAAGAGATTAGGTTTGGTTTGGGAAATTTTGAATGATCTGAGTTAGGTTTTTTTTTTGTGAAGTTGAAGAGCTCTGATTAATTAGTGATACGCATAGCCAAATTCGAAATACAATAAAAGTGGTACCTACCAAAGCAGGTCCGCTTTGAATTTCCTCCCTCAAAAGGATCCCAAACGCGGCTGTTGCGGTGAAGGTCGTGGCTTTCGTGATCGGAACGGCTATTGAGATCGGTGCATCACTGAGGAGTGCGAAGAATTTGGCAGAGACAGAGAGGTTTATCAGGAAAGGAATGGAGTATTGCCATAAGAGGAGGAGGTTGATCCAGTCGCGGAGAGAAATCAGGATTTTCCGGTGGAGGTTCGATGGTATCTGAAGAGGAGGCAGAGGAGACTCTGTTGAATTTTTATCCCAGGTGAGTGCTCTATGACGGATCAGTGTATTGGTAGCTCCCCACAGGAGCCCTACCGCCACCATCTTCGCCATGTCTTCCTTCATTCTGATTTTTGATTACCGCCAGCGAAGATCTCCTTTTTTGCTTTGTTTTGATTGTATTTTTCCTTCTATTTGCCAATCGTAAATTCACATGATTTGATTTGCTTACTAATGATGAAATGCTTTACAAATTTCAGGAAAATCATTCAATTTCTCAATATTGGTTTTGTGGGATTTATGTTGAATTTGTTTTCCTAATGGATTGTGGTTGACTGCTCTTTCTATCGTGTGGTGGTGGTATTGTGGGCCACAATTTGTAGCTCGTGGATTCAAAGGACATTCAAACCCAACATCAGAGGTAGTTCTCTACTTACCAAACTGTCTGAAATCATATTAGTGATGACAAAAAAAAACGAAGGCATTTTGGTTCCTTAAGTGAATTAGCGTGGTAAAGGATCAATTGCTTTTTCGATCATTTGGGGTGGAAGAGATCACATGATAGGTCATTATATGGCTTTTTCTTAATTTAAAGGGGAGATTTTGAGTGTCTCAAACATAGTTCTCTTCTATTTTGTAGTTTTACTTGTCATCTTGTATGTTTTCTGACCTTTGTTTACTGGTTAAATGCAGAGGAAAAAACTGAAGACATAGACTATGAACCTGTTCTCCAACTCCTGCTATTGTCATGATATCAACATTATGCGTTCAAGTTATCTGATTTGTGGAGTTTCTGATGGTTAAGCTCACTTACAAGGTCTGATTTTGTTACATCTCCCGATTTTAACTCAGAGTTAGTTGCATGATTGTTTTCTTCCCGTTTGATACATCCCAGTGACTAACTGACTAACTGACTACACAGTCGGTCATAGATTAATTCATAGATTTGCAGGTGTTATTTGAGTTTCTTTGAATCAGATTTTGTCACTGTAACAAAGTCAGACTATTGTTTCCTGGGATATCATCAAGCCCAAAATATTTCCAAATTTATGGATTTCTATTCTTCTGCCTAACAAATAGGTTATATTTGGTTACATCTCCATTCTTATGGATTTCTATTCTTCTGCCTAGCCTTTGCTTATGGACTGAAAGCTGTTTCTGTCAAAGATACTTGCCATCAATGAGGTAGAAACCTAGGCACAATAAATCTTTTTATCTTCCTCATTTTTGCTGACTATTAGTTTCTCGTTTAAAGTGTCCTGAATGTTTAGGGTATCCTATTATTATATATTGTCTGTCTTGATTTTCGGTGCATTTATTGAATTAATTGAGAGTAATAGTTGCTGCAAATACTATAATATAAACGTCAGATAGTTGGAATGTATGCCATTTGCTTTTAAAAAGCTGATGAATATGAATTAGGATGTTGAAGTAGTAGGTTAGCGTCATACCTTAACCGATAGAGACTGTTTCCCACGAATATATTGCTCAACTGATTTTGGTTTGACGTCTTGCAATGTTTTCCTGGGTTTTTGGGTTTTGGTAGATAAGCATGTGGGCTTACATCTGTTGTGGCGTTATCCTGATTCAGGATTACTCTGAAACTGCAGCAATAATCAAGGGAGTTCTAGAAATACGCATGACACAGACAATCCAACGTGCTATTGGGGAAATTTAGTATTGTGGGTTTGATCCGTGAGTTAGCTTCCTCGAATTCTAACTATTATGATTAATGAAATCTATGTCTGTTTATCTCGCAAGTAGAGTCCTTTGAATTTGCTGGATCAGTGAATGTAGACAGTAAAAGAGTTTGTTGTTACTGCAAAAAGAAAGAAAGCTTTGAATACGACTAATACATACATATTTAAATTATAATATAAATTTAAATTCTGGTATCTATTTTTTTTTTGGCAAATAAATTCTGGTTTTTAATAAAAGATTCTAGATTACGATTTACCATTTAATGAATCGGTTATCAATGGATTCTGTTTGAAGGCGATAACAAAATTCTCATGGATCTTCTCAATAACAATTTAATTAATATACACATAGAGAATCTCTGTTATGATATTAATATCTGGAAGAACAAGTTTAGGGACCGTGTTTTTTTACATACAAGTAGAATAAATAATATCTCTGCAGATCTTCTAGCTAAAAATAGCCCTGTAGATGACCTTTCTTATACTTCACGACTGTATCCACCATTGTGGTTGTCAAATGCAGTTCGTCATGATCTTGTAAACAGTTTCTAATAAATGAAATATCATCTTCGTCGAAAAAAAAAAAAAAAAATGAATCGGTTATCATTTAACGGTTAAATGAATAGAATTCACTATGTTAAAATTTACAAGATTAGAGTGTCTCATCTTCAACCCTTGTATGGTGTAAATATTTGTGATTAATCCTTCTTTTTACAATGATGTATGAGATCGTAGACTCATGCTTCTTAACCATAGTTGTTATAAGTAAACACTATAATAGTTTATATCATCAATAAAATTTCTCTTATTTTAAAAATTCAGAATATGATGCAAATGTTTTTTTAAAAATGAAGGAAGAGTGTATTTCTGAATATGTTTTAGGTAATTTGTATTAAATTTTTAAAAGATGTATTAAAATTTAGTATTATTGAGTGATTTTAAATTTTATTTTAAAATTCATTATATTAGAAATATTTGAAATAATAATTTTTAGTAGATTCTTTCTGATTTGAAGATAATTTTGTGAGATTCTGTAGTTAAGAATAAAATTTTAAAAATTAATTTTTATGGTTTTAAATAGTATTTTATAATAGTTTGATAAAAATCATAATAATTTAATAATTTAACTAAAATCATCTAAAAATTTATCAAAAGTAAAATCATATCAAATTCTTTTAAATACTATATTTAAAATATCGTTTAAATGTAATAATTTTTTGTATTTTAAATTTTTTTTATTCTATTAACCAAAGAGTGAGAATGATTATGATGTGAAAAAAATAGGAGAGCACATATAAACAATTCGCTTATTGCAGTTATTAGATTTTTTAACATTCATTATGTCAGTAAATAAAAGAGTATAAAACATAACAAAATCATAATTGCTTTTTTAAGGAAAAACAAGTTGTGCATAGCTGAAAGCAAAAGAATTTTTAAAATATGACACAACTAAGAGAATGAAATAGGATTTTTAATTTACAATTTTCTGATATTTAGTTCTATTATGTTGTTATATCTCTTAATTTTTATAACCTGTTTTGTTAATAAGATACATTGATTGGACTGTCTATTTTGTAATGATTGTAAATTACAAACATGTGTAATAAGTTTTAAAACGTATTATAACATATTTATAATAAAATGTCAAACGGCATAAAGTTATTATATTCAATGCGTTACTAACAAGATAATTTTAAATTAAAATACATTTTATAATTTGCACAAAATAAAATCATCAAAAAAACTAAAAACAAAAAAAAACACCCCAAAAAAAAGAAAAAACATACCACAACCAAAACTACAATAAATAAAAATATTAACACAAAAAAACATAAAAATATATTTAGAAAAAAAATTAGGAAAAATAACTAGAATACCATCAAACTTTGCATAAATTACTAAAGTACAATGAAACTTTCAAAAATAACTAGAATCTTTGCACATTTTAGGAAATGACTATAAACACCCTTGGTTAATTTTTTTGATTTGAGAATAAAAATTACCTAAAAATAATTAAAAAAAAAAAAAAAATCCATGTCACCAATTGTAATCCACGTCACAAGCTACAACTGTTTGAGTTTTTTCCATTTTAAAAAAAAAACCTGCAATAAAAAAAAACCACAATAAAAAAAAACCACAATAAAAAAAAACCACAATAAAAAAAACGTAGTTACTC